>VUQS01018610.1:6877-53235 GCA_015108495.1 Heterochromis multidens
AACCCAGTGTAGAACATAAAAAAAAAAAAAATGCAGTTTATTTTGGCGATCTCAAATTGCAGCAGTAATTTATTATGAATTGTGTTATCTTTGTTAGCATTGCTTTTGTTTAAATATAATTGTGTGGCTGTTTTGATTGTGCGTTCATTACTCTGAAACAGTGGTTTTGAAATGTGGAAATTCATTTTTATTAAAAGGTTAAAACAAGAAATGTGCTTGTCATTGTACCTTCGTACCTGGGAATGATCCAACAAAAACAAATTAGGTAGTAAAATGTAATAAAATAAAGGATGTAAAGTTTGGAGTAGACAAACATTCATTCACAGACTAATGTTAATAATGAAAGGTTCTAAAAAGTCCCACTATGCTCTTATTACGACACTGAAAGAGTTTCCGTATGGTACCTGCAATAAATAATCATATCAAGAAGTAGCCTGCACTTGCATTTGAATTGCACTTTATTCAGACTGAGAGCTGTGTGCTCCACCTTCCTTGGTTTTCCCTTCTGGTAGATGAAGGTCAGAAATTCCTCTGCTGAGGATCTCCACCTTGGAGCTTTCCTGTGGGTCTAAGTCCACACTCCTGTAGGCTGGTCTTCCATTGTGCAGGTTCTCAGTGGTCTGTATAAAGGTGTAGATGTGTCTAAATCTGGGCAACCTCAATTCTTTTCTCTTTGGTGCAGCTGGATTCTGAGACGTCTCTAAAACGAAGGCCATTGTGCTCTCGTGCTCTGTTTCCCGTTTCTCTTCGGACACCTGTAGGACTTCTGATGTCCTCTTCTCCTTCACACGATCTCCATTATTTTCATTTTCTGGGCTCTCATCTGAACAGGTGTCTGAAAACAAATATTTTACTTCGGGCTCAGTGGCATCGAACGCACGTGTGGATTCTGATGCCTCCTTTTCTTTGACGCAATCTTCTTCATATAGGAGTTCTGGGCTCTTGTCTGAACTGCTGTTCTTCTCACTGGTATCTAAAAACAAATCAAAACAAATAAATATTTCAATTTGAAAAATACTGAATAACCTGAGAACAAGACACATCTACTTCCATTACCAAGATCTCATTCAGTTTGTTCTTTTTTTTTTTATGGTGTTTGTTGTCTTGTTTGTATGTTCTTAGAGAACTGTCAGTGGATTAGTGTTGGGTTGCTTACTTGCAGATATCTGTGCATCCTCTTGGTCTAAAGACAAATTAGCAGGACCCTCTCTCTCTAGATTTTTTATAACCAAAGACTCCTGCACTGGGCCGTAACCACACTGAAATGAGAGAAAGATTCTAAATTATTTAGCTGATAAAATAATTCAAAAATAACAAAAGATAGGAATACAGGAAGGTTGTCCTATTGTCTCAGAGGAGTAAAATGAGTAACTGAACCATATACCCAGTTCACAGAGCTCTCCTGCTGCTCCAGTCTCTGAATAGGCTCTGAATATTCATTCTCCAAAAGACTCGCAGCATCAGTGGGGAGTAGGACTAATCCATCTGTTTGAACCATCTTGTTTTCCCTGCCTAGAAATCAAAAACAAGCCTCGGACAGCCAACTGCACATGAGCACACTGTGATAAGGCATATTTGTGATAAGGCATGTTTTCTTTCTATACCTCTATTGCTCGACCCTTTCAGGAATCGGTGGGAATAAAGGTTATGTTTTTGCATTTCCCGCTCTCTGCTCTGTATTAGTAAAAACAAAAGGCATACAGATCATCAGTCAGCACCTTTACAATGTTAACATATTTTTTAAAACTACATGCAAAAATTACAAATGAGTTTAACTGGTAACCACCAAACATAAGGCCTTCTGTTTCTGCAGCTGATCAATGGCCATCCTTCTGTGAAAAAAATACTGATCAAGACTTTTCTACTTCTCCTTCGTCCATAAATGCCCAGATTTAAATGGGATTCCTAAAGGGGATTCAAAACTTGTAGAAATAATGACCACACCGTCCCTTTCCAGCTTACCGCAAGGGCTTTGGTGAGCTGATATATTTGCTCTTGCAGATGGGTGGATATCTTTTTCGCCTCTTTGATCTTTCTTTGCTCGGTGACTATTTGCCGTTTGAACGAAGCTTGGCACAACTCAAGATTCTTCTCCATGGCCTATAATACAGTGAAAACAGACATTAAAGAAGCAAATGTTTAAAAAAAACCAAACCAAAAATTTTTATGACGTGATTCTACAGATTCTATCACTTTGCTCCTTCATACCAGTATCTTCTTGTCCTTCTCCTCTAGCTCTGCAGAGGCCTTGGCCAGCCTCAGGCTGAGCTCCTCCCGCTCCAGCAGGCTGTGGTCCTGGATGAGCAGCTCCAGGTGCTGGAGAGTTTCCTTTGTGTACAACAGTTTGTCTTCTGTGGCGTGCAGCTGCCTTGCTAGATTGTCACGGCAGGTGCGGGTCTCACGGAGCAACCCCTGAAGGACTCTGGCCTCATTTCTATGCTTGGTTACAATCTGTAAACAGATATGGCCAATATAATGACAATAACTGGAACACTGGTGTTATCACTGAGGGGAAAGTATACAGATACTCTCTGAGAATTGGAGAAAGATGAGGGAAAAAGAGCAGTATTTTTGCACACATACAGTTATTTGATAATACAAATCTGAAAGTATGTGAGATTAGTGAGAGAAACAGCAACCCACCTGTGAAACGCTGTCCTCTGAGTTTTGGAAGTGCTGCAGTGCCACCATGTGGCGATGCTGCTCTTTCTTCAGCAGTTTGTTCTCAGTCCTGGACTCACACAGCTGCTGCTGCAGACGCCACACCTTGCTCTTCAGCTCTCTGATGCAGTTCAAGCTGGCAGACTGGATCCTTGGCTTTGAAGTTTCCAGGGACCTGACTGGAGGCAAGTTAACCATACGGCAGTTTGTAGTGGAGTTTTTCTTCTGCATGTGACCCCCTTGGGCTTTCTTACCTAAAAAGGAGGGGGAAAAATAAATTTTACGCATGGTAGAGGGAATTGCATATAAAATATTTAGATATTCACAGCACAATTTGGACGATATAAATATTAAATCTACCAAATAAAATGCCCAGTTTTCTTCCAGACTGCTCCGATCCTTGCCACTTGACTGATGGGGTGGCATCTACTTTGTCCTCACACTCAAACATGTATTGTGGAGTATCAGAGCCACAGCTGGAGGGACCGGACCACCTAGAGGTGTCAGTGCTGCACCTCATAGCTTCACCCTTCTTCTTGTGAGTAAAGTCCTTCTGCATCACCAGGCTCTGCTGCTTCATGCGTATGAATCCTCTTTACCCTCTGAAAAAAAGCACAGTTTAAAGCAAGGTTAGGCATTAATAGGAATTTACACAAGGTAGAAATAAATAATGCACCAGGCACAACATTAATAAACCAACCTAAGTTGTTTCTATGCGTGGCTATCTTCTCAACCTCTCTGTTTCAGGCTGTAATATTTAGCAGGCTAAACTACAAACTAAACAGGATAATTTCAGCATTCGTTGCTGGGGGCCTTTTTTGTAGGATACTTTCACGGTTGCTATGGTACCCAGTGGGTAAAGAAGCAAAACAGAAGGGAACACGTATTACAAGAAAGTAACAATAATTAGAAAATAAATAAATGACTAAACAAAAAACATAAACATTGTAGCCCTGCATATACAGGACATACTTTTAATATAAATGTTCAATGTCCTCCATGTAGACCACTCACGAAGAAGAAAAACACTCATTCTGTTCAAGGACCCTTTACAGGGTTATTGAGTGTGAGATTTACAATGTCATACTCGAGATTTACAGAGCAGCCTCCATCCTTTCAAGGAAACCAAAGTAAAGTTTAGAAAATAAAAGCTTCATGTGGAAATAATAAGGAAAAACTCAGCAGAACGTCCTTTACAAAGGATTTATCGTGGGCGCAGAGTGGGAGCAACATAGCCGTGAAGACGACTTTTGGGCTCAGAATCTGCCAAACTTTCCTCAAAAATATCGCTCATGAATGATATCAAGTCATTTTGAGCCAGAAAGAACATTCCTGTCACAAGGTGGAAGCTGCAATCAGTTTTTTTTTTGTTTGTTTTTGGCAAAGTGACTTTTATATATCCTTCATTTGTCCAGGTAAAAAGTGTCATTGACATTAAAAATGTCTTTTTCAAGAGCGTTCTGGCCAAGAGGGCAGCAGAAATCGTAACAAATATAACTTCACAGCTCTATTAAGATGTTTTAAGTGGCCAAAAAGGACTGGATTGATTGTAATGTAGGTGCAATAACGCAGAGTTATAAAGATTACTTACAAAAACAGGTCATTTCTTTATTGTATATGTAACCTCTTCGTAAATCCTGTTGACTACAGTCTATTTACCAATATAAGCAAAGGTGTTACGCATAGAAAACACACAGAAACATCGGAAATCAGTTTTTGACAGTCGATCGGTTTTTGGCACAACACCGGGTTTGAAAACCTTACAGCCTATAGTGCTGGTCAGTGCTATTTCTGTCCATATATGCACTCAGCAGGGAGCTGGGAACCGGCTCCACTGTCCCCCCGCATCGACAGACAGCTGAAGTTGCCAATCAGTGGTGTGTGGTGCTGCGCCCCTGCGGGCCGACCCTCACTAATGGAGCCTGGAGACAAAAATAACTGTGTGTGTGTGTGTGTGTGTGAGTGAGTGAGTGATCGCAGTGCTATGTCTCCGTCCAGGGTGTGCTCTAATAATAGAGGAGACTGCCTGCTCCTTTAAGAGACCGCTTGTTGCATACTCTACAAAATACATTGTAACAAAATGGTTATTAAAGTTTTCCTCGCCTCTTCGTCGGGATCCACAGCGGTAAGCTTTCACTGCGAATGACTTATTTCTCTTTAGAGTGAACTTTTGTGGTTGTAACCGGTCAGGACTGTCACTCACACACCGACCCGAGAGCGTTAAACCTCGAAATGAATGTGACTAGTCTTTTATCACGCATATCTAAACACTGCAGGCAAGTGCATGGCTTGATTTATGCTTGGATTCACGCCTGAGCGGCTGCAGTTCATTGTTTAATTGTCTCACATTTCGCGATGATTTACATGCAGAGCTTTCTAGAACAGGGGCTCCCAAGTTTTTTTTTTTTTTGCATGTTAAGGACCCCCATATCCATGCGCTCGAAGTGGGTGTTAGCAGAGATTTCTCCCCTAAAGAGCTTTAACATGTAATTTTTGATCAGACACGCATTGAGGTAACTGTCTGTATGTTAGATGGGCTGATAGCTGCAGAGGGGAGGGTGGATTTATTTCCTACATCCACTTTTGGCCATGCTAAAGTGGTTGGGGCCCACTTAGCAGTTTTTTTCTCACAACACAATACTTGGGGTTTTTCCTTTGAGTGAACTTGTTTCATGTTGGCATGGTCTTCTACCCATATTAGCAGATGGCACTTAATGACTAACCGCACCAGTGCTTAAATCTTAGAAAATCCAGGACCCATCAGTGTTTATCCTCTTATTTTCCATTTTTAGGCCCCGTTTCTTCTGTTTGTATTTTGGCTGTAACTAACAATGTTTTTCAATGATCCCTGATAATAATGAATTATATGACATTTTTAAAATATGATTTGTCAGATAATAGAAAAAAAAACACAAGCAACCTTCAACAGAGCTCAGAAACCACATCTTTGTATTACATTTCTGGATTAATGACAGAGCAAAACATAAAACTATTATTCATTCAGCACTATGTAACACAAGGAAAGTAGCATGTGCTGGCATCTGAGAAGCTGGAACAAGCAATTATTTGGCATTTCTCCTTATTTAATGGCTTAAGATAAAATAAGATCAGAGAATATACACTCAGCAGCCACTTTATTAGGTACACCTTGCTAGTGCCAGAGGCTGTGGTGTTTAAATGATGCTCAGTTAGTACTAAGGTGCCCAAAGTGTGCCAAGAAAATATCCCCACACCATTACACCACCACCAGCAGCCTGAACTGCTGATACACGGCAGGATGGATCCATGCTTTCATGTTGTTTACACTAAATTCTGACCCTACCATTTGAACATTGCTGAAAAAATCGAGACTCATCAGATGAGGCAATGTTTTTATGATCTTCTGTTGTCCAATTGGTGAGCTCATGTGAATTGTAGCCTCAGTTTCCTATTCTTAGCTGACAGGAGTGGCACCCGGTGTGGTCTTCTTCTGCTGCAGCCCATCTGCTTCAAGTTTTGATGTGTTGTGCATTCAGAGATGCTCGTCTGCATACATTGGTTGTAAACCTAATATACCGAACACCAGAATGCTGCAGTTGCCATCACTGAAGTTGCAATCAGTGATGATTTCTCTGCCTCCCAGATCAAGAAGAAGCAGCAAGATGTGGTTGCCTTCTTGGAGGCTCTTAAAGTGGACTACACTCCGCTGGACATCGCGTGCAATGAGGAGAATCGCATGTGGATGAGGCAGAATGTCCCTGAGGAGAAGAAGCCGGCAAACGGTATCCCCCTCCCCCCACAAATCTTCAATGAAGAGAGTTACTGTGGGGTGAGTATACATCACATTGTTTGATATATACCAGTGTTTTTAACTTGTGGTTACCTTCAGAATTTGTTTAAAAAAGCATAGAAAATGCACTTTTAATGTGGGTCGTGAAATATGTGGATAACTGTAGCAACAAAGTTAAAATGAGAGGGAAGTAAATTATTGTGTTAATTTAGACTGAAGATGTTGGGCACTCTAAAATAATGTTTTTCTTAATTTCATGCAGGACTACGATACATTCTTTGATGCCAAAGAGGACAATTTAGTGTACACCTTCCTGGGGTTGCCCCCTCCTCCTGGGTCAAAGGTCAGTTCTATTTTTTTATTTTATGCTGTGAGAAACATATGTAAAAGCACATTTCTTCTCTAATATCTTTTACTTCAGTACTGATTCAACAAAGAGTTAGTCCAACCAGAACTTTTGCACTAATTCTAGTTTGACATTCTGTAATACACCGTATTCTTTTAATGAATATATATTGCAACATTATGATACATTGCTAATTAAGGAGGACTTTACAGTTTTAGGTAATTCAACTTAATCAGCAGATTTGGTAATAAAAAAAGAATGTCAGAAGAATAAGTAATATTTTTTATTATTAAAAGGTGTGTAATCAGCTGAAATGATTGTATCCAGCAATCATTTTGGGCACAAAAAGGTTTAACTCCCTACATGTAATGAGGAAGTTTCTATCATTTCTGGCCCATAAAACAATGAAAAATAACAAAATAGTATGATGAATTTTCAAAACTTCACACCTACAGCAACATTCATAACAACAACTCCCCCTGAAGGGCAACTTGAGATTTTAAGATATATTCATGCAGTGTGTGAATAACTTTATGGCGTCATTGTGACATCGTAGGGCGTCCTATTGAAAAAATTAAAACCATATGAAAATATATACTCGATATGGTTTCTTGAAATTTTTTTTCAAGGTCAACTTTCATCTTGGGCGCTAACAATGAAGGTCAAGGTCAAATGCTTAGCCAACCTAGGTACTCATGTCCCTCAAGGCCTGGTATATTGTCGTGAAGTTTGAAGACGATCCATAAAAAATTGTGGGTAATATAAAGTTTTTACTGATTTTCACATTTGGTGTGGCCTTGACCCTGACCTTGACCTGATTTTCACCAAAATTAAATCAGCTCAAGCTGTTATTTGTATCTACCATCACTCAAAATTTGAAAATGATATCTTGAAAACTGTGGACACTAGACTGCTAACAAACAGACAGACAGACAGACAAATAAACAGAACCGATTACATACTCCCTCCCTCGGGGGGAGAATTAACCAATAGAGCAAGTGTGCTGTAGTTGTGACCTACAAGTAAAATCAAAGCAAAGACAAAATAAATAGTCCATCTTATCCTTTTTTCATTCATATTAAATCATTTTAGACCACATTTATACACATCAAATGAACATTTATTCAGTCTTTGGATGTTGCATGGAAAGATTTTCTGTGTACCAGAATATTACAGGGCTAGTTTAGGCTACTCTTTGGTCCATAAGTATTTGAACTTTGACACAGCTTTTGTTGTAACAAAGTGTTGCATTCACTGTTTAGGAATTACAACTATTTTTACGTGGTCCCCCATTTTCAGAGGTTCAAAACTAATTGGACAAACTAGCATAAGTTTAAATATAAGCATTGTTTTTAGTCAATGACTGAAGTCTAGAACCCATGGACATTACCAAATTCTGCGTTTTCTCCCTTGAGATGCTCTGCTAGGCCTTTACTGCAGCCACCTTCCATTGCTGCTTGTTTGTGGGTCTCTCAGTGTTCAGTTTTGTATTTAATAACTGAAAAGCATGCTCTGTTGGGTTGAGATCAGATGACTGGCTTGGCCATTGAGAATATCCCATTTCTTTGCCTTGAGAAACTCTTGGTTGGCTTTTACAGTATGCTTTGGGTGGTTACGCACTAGTGGCCAGTTCCACTGGCAGCCATATATGCCTGTGCCATAACACTGCCTCCACCATGTTTGACAGATGATGTGGTATGTTTCACATCATCTGTTTCTCTCCTTCTCCATACTTTTTTTTCCCTGTTATTCTGTTACAACTTAGTCCTGGTTTTTTACCAAATAATTTTTTTTCAGAACTGCTCAGGCTCTTTTAGATGTTTTCTGGTTAAAGTCTAATCTGTCCTTGTTCTTGAGTGTAACCTTGTTGTAAACTCTCTGTATTTACATTTTTGAAGGTGTCTCTCGCTTTTAGACCTTGACGATGAGATGCCTACCTTCTTGACTTGAGTGTTCTTGACTTGGTTTGATGTTGTAAAGTTGTATTCATCCATTTTAATTGTCTTTGTGATCTTTCAGGCCTTTTGGTGTTGAGCTGGCCAGTGCATTCCTTCTTTTTAAAAATGTACCAGATTATTGATTTGGCTAATCCTAAAGTTTTTGCTGTCTCTCTGATGGGCTCATTTTGTTTGTGTTTTCTCAGCCTGATGATGGTCTTCATCACTTGTATCAGCATTTTTTTGGAGGTCATATTGAGGGTTCCAGTGAAAAGCTACCAACTTCGCAACTTTTATTTACTTCATTTGTCATGAAATAACAAGGGAACAAGCCTCACCTGACCACAGGCTTGTCAGTCAATTGTCCAATTACTTTTGAGACTGCGAAAATGGGGGACTGTATATAAAAATGGCTGTAATTGCTAAACAGTTAATGCAGTGGTTTAGTTAAACCCCTGAAAACTGAAGGTCTGCATTTCAATCACATCATGGTTGTTTGTTTTAACATCCACTGTGGTGATGTACAGAGAAAAAATGACAAAAAAAGTATCTTTGTCCAAATACTTATAGCCCTAACTGTATTTATCCAAAGTTCCAGTCTTCATAAAATGTTGGTTGAAGCTGAGTCAGATTTTTGATATCTCTACTTTAGACTGATGTGGGATTCTAACATATTTTCTAAATGTTTCCATTATATTATTTTTTTTTTTAACCATTAAATGTGTTGAAATGAGATGCAGTGAAACTTTGTTTTGTAGGTAACCATTTTGAGTGACTGCGTGGGAAAAAAATGTAGTGGTCATGTTGGCAAGTCATCCAGACACTAAATGTAAACACATTTGTGGTAAACTTGGTAATTTCCTTCGTACAGGAAGCGGAGCAGGCTGACAAGACACATATTGTGGAGAATGGCACCCATGCTGAGGAAAACCTTGAGGACACAATAGTAATGCCTTCATTATGCTTGTGTTTAGTTTCTTTTCACTGTGTCTCATCTTAAACGTTCCATCCAGCATAACTTAACAACTTTCTTTCTGTCCATAACTGATGACTTGAACAGATTCCTAATTTCTTCCTGGCCGGCCTGTCTCATTTATCACATCGACTAATTTTGGTGTTGCATGAGTGAGAAATGTAAGCTCATAATAACACACTATTTTGATTTGTCATTGTAACAATGTGACACTGCATCACTGTGTTCAGACTGCCAAAGGGCAGTGAAGCAAACAAACTGCAGTATGTTTTGGTTTGAACTATAAAATTAGATTTTTAAATTTTTATTAAATCTTTTATTTGTTTGTTTTATACATTTTTATTCCAGCAAATTTCTGACAAGATTACTGCCAGAAGAAAATTCCTGCTGGTTCTCAATTTACTAGAGCTTAGACACTGAAGCCCAAATTTCCCTTTCCTTTAAGACAATGTCAAACTACATTCTGCATGTATTCAAACATAGTACAAGAGTCCAGATGCTATGGTCAGCAGTAGGCCAAACCTGTCATCCACTGAAACCATTAGGTGCATTATGTAAAAAAATATACTACAAAGGAGGCCCTGAACTACTGAGCAGCTGAGTAGCTGTAGTACATAAATAAAATATTTTCTTAAACGAAGAGATGGTAAACATACTTACTTTTTCTTTTATATGTAGGAATAAAATGATTTGTCATTCATTACATACTGTTCTTTTTTTTTTTTGGTTTGTGTTTTACATTACTTACCAGTATTTCTAGTTAAGTGAACTGTGGACTAAATTTCTGGAACTAGCCTTATAGAAGAATACACTTATTTGCTATCTGACAGAGAGAAAGCACAATATTAAAAAAACAAAACATATTGTACCTTTCTTATAACTGAAAACTTAATGTGAAACTACACTAGTTTTAGGTTAGCAGAAATACTAGAAACAAGTAGCCAAATGTAGTGAATCTAGCTGACCAGGACTTCTAAAGCTCACAATCAGCATGCTATATTTGGTGTGTTTAATCTGGCACAGTAAACTTTTTAAACTAATGAATGTTAGGCAACTACTGTTACCTTTTTTTCTTCTTTTTTTTTTTTTAAAAGGTTTTGTGCTAGGATAAGCTAAGCTAATTTGCTGTTTGTTGTAGCTTCATATTTATCTTACGGAAAAGAGAATAATATCTATCTTCTCATATTAAAAAAACAATATCTAGCATATCAAACTTTAGACTTGTTTTCTAAAAACCTGCACCTCCTCTTTTTAACTTTTCCTTCCTCCCTTTATTCACTGGATGCCAATCACTAGAATAACACCTTTGTTTTAGAGTTGGTAAACCTTTCCAACTTATGAGCCAACCACCTTGGTACTGCTACAGCAGTGCCTGAAGAAGTATATCAAGTTTTTTATTCCTTAATTTATTTTCCTTTATCACACACTATTGTTCACACCTTACAATAACAAGGTTCCAGTGGAGGAGCGCAATGGGGATGCAAACAAAGAAGAGAAGCAGGCAACTGATGAGAATGAAGAAGGCAAGGTTGACAAGGAGGAAGAGGAGGGGACAGCAAAGGGAGAGACTGCAGATGATGAAGGAGAAACAGCAGGAGACAAAGCCCCCACAGAGAAGAAGAAGGAGGACGAGGCAATGGAAGAAACAGACGAGGTCACAGAAGACACTGTAATTGCTCTTGACTAGACCCTAATCTCCCTTTGTTTTTCCTCTTCCTCCATCCCTGGAATGCTGTTTTCCTCCACACAGAACCTCTGTTTTCCCTTTATTCTCCTCCTTTACGCCACATTTAAGGTTTCCTCCATTTTCAAGTCCCCGTTAACCTTGTACTGCATCTCCTCCTCAAGTCTCCCTCTGGATTCAGTAATTTACTAATCCACCTCTCCAACATTCCCGATCATCATTCTTACATGTCTCATCTTCTTCTCTTCTTTTGTTTGGTTTTTGAGTTGATGACACAATTCACTTACTATTAAATGTCCTGGTCAAAGTGTGTCAGTATAGGGTCCCCAGAAACACCTCACTCTGTCTAATTTAATTAGCCTGGTCTGTGTCTGTGTCTCATTGGTGTATGGGGGGGTGTAGTCTCTGATGTCCCTAATGCTATCTCATCTCCTCTGTCAGGAGGCCCAAGCAGATGAGGAAGAAGAACAGGTGAGTTTCTCAAAAAAGTTCATGTCACACTTTAGTTAATAAGGAACAGTGTTTTATTGATAGACAGAATACACAGAAAGAGTAGGAGTTAAAACCAGTGTATTGTTCCAACATTGTTAGTAGAAAGAAATACCTGCATTCATTAAATGGCGTGTGTTTCAGATTATTAATTATTAATGACGTATTATACAATGCATGCAGAATAATTTAAGTGGGTGTTTATTAATTCTTTCTTTTCTTAGCAGTCATTGCTGGTTTTGACCAGTCCTGACCTTAACCCACCCATGTGTGCTTGCCAGTCATTTGGAAAATGTGTCATAAATTCTTCATTACTAACATAAGCTGAAAATGTAGGATTTCTAAAAAGTCTGGGGTCACTTAGAAATGTTTTCACATTTGTTTTATATTATTTTTTATTGGTTTTTTTATGTAAGCAAGTTAATTTTTCATTAGAAGAAACTCATTTGTTTTTCATTAGAAAAAGCATGCTGTGGTAATTAAAGGTACAGTGTGTGTTCTGTTTTCTTACTCCTCTCAATTCAAGTGCATAATCCTATCTACAGTGGCCACTGTAGGACAAACAACTCTGGCCGCCTTTTATCTGTACTGAGTGTAGGCTGTCAGTCTGCTATTTACCTCAGCTTTCAATATGCATATTTGTATACGTCTATTTACTCTGGAGGAGGCTGTAAAACTTTGTGAAAGGAGTCCGATGCAAGTCGATGAGTCAGTGAAGCTCACTGTCTGATGACAGCGTTACTGAGGTGAGTTGTTGAGGATATCCTGAACCTTTCTGTTGGTAAGCGCTGCTGTTTTTGCCACTGTTAGCTGCTGTTAGCTGGCATTAGTGAAACTGTCTTTGAAGTGGGTGTAACATTGTTGGACTCGGACACTTAGAGAGTAATCTCTCATACAATGTGAGAATGTAATCAAGCTGTTTAGCAGAGGGAAAGTGTGTTTTTTTTAAGGACACTCCAGCCTAACATTAGCTGGCATAATGAAACTATGATGAAAATATACATGTACAATTATTCAGTGGTCATATATAGTTTGGAAGAGCTATTTGTGATCTTTAAATTAAAAGTAACCGATAAGGCGTGCTACATATGTGGCCGGTCTCTAGCCACACAAATAAAACATGATTAGGTGGAATGGTGATGTCTATCTCGGCCACTGTATTCAAGATGGTGGAGCAACATGGTGGCTTCCACAAACCAGCGCCTACTCCTATGTATTTTTAATGGAATAATTCTAAGATTATGAGAATGCATCAATTTGTTGGAAGATGTAATTACACACGAATCAGTGTATATTTATGAGTACAACATTCTTTTTTTCTACTAAACAAACTCTAAAAATTACTGACTGTACTTTTAAAGAAACAATTTAAATTTGCCTAGTAGATTGTGTGGAGCATCAGCCTTTGTGAGTCAGTTGCAGTCTCAAAATGGCCCCAAAAGAGCCTTTTTCTCAAAGTTATAGGTCTATTACTTCTAAGAAATTAGGGCTATTAAATGCAGGAAAATTAGAGTTTACTCTGTCCTTGGGAGATTTCCCTCCATGGAACAGCACAAACTGGCTCTAACTAGAAAAGAAAGAGAAGTGGGAGGCCCCAGTCCACAATTAAGTAAGAAGACAAGTATATCAAATTCTCTAATTTGAGAAACAAACCCCTCGCAGGTCCTCAGCTGGCAGCTTCATTTAATGTTATCTACAATATAAGAGATGAGATCCTGGATGAAAATTGTGCTATCCAATCAAAGGAAAAGATTAAAATGAGCAAAAAGAACTCTGACGCAGGCTAAAGGAAGATTGGGAATCTCATTTTTATGGTGTTTGGCTAAAAAAAAAGAACATTTGTGAGACACTGAATAAATCAAAAGATGCATCTTTTTGGCACCGTGGACAAATGTGATGACTTAGAGGCAGTTTGGTGGTGCTAAAGTTGGAGATTTATACAGAGTAAGCAGGATCTTGAACAAATGAGGCTATCACTCTGTTTTGCAACACCATGCCAAACCCTTTGCACACTTGCTTGGAGCCATTTTCCTCCTATAACAGAACAGTCAGCTATAACACGGCGCCCCAGTTTGGCACATCTATTTAGAGAAGATGCAGTAAGCTGGTATTCTGTTATAACAGAGTGACCAGTCCTTCTGAGCTGCTGTGGGAAGCAACTTAGGTTACTATAGGAAGCATGGAGTGATATGTTTCCACGTTACATTTACAAATTGCTCTGCAAAGGTGTCTTTGATGAAAGCAAAGTTGGAAGGATGAACTTGTCATTGCGGGTAACATTGATGTCTTCACTATATTTTCTATTATTTTGCAACTCATTTGAAGATTAAAGCAAGCTTTTGAAAAATGTGAATTTTTCTGTGTGACCCCACACTTTTAAATGGCAGTGAATAAATGCTGTACAACCTCCCCCACTCTGTGTGTTTTCTTTTTCTTCCATCCCTTTTACTGTTTGCAAAAATCTGAATGCTTAAAACCTCTGCTTTTTAAAATGTATCCCTTATACATTTGCAGTGTAAATGCTCTTAATGTGGGTTTTACACCAGTTTTAACAGAGATAGGCTGCACGCAGTAATTGACTCACATGCTAAACACTAAATGACTAATTTCATTTAGCATTTCAGAGTTGACATGTTGTTTTTTTAGTTTATGTTCCAGCCCATCCATCACCTGACTGATTTCACACAGTCTAGATGCATCATTATCAGTGGTCTCGCTGCTGGTTTTCACACCACCCACGTTCCTCATGTACACAGACACGCACACACATATGCGCACACTGTATGGCATTTGACCCCTTCTTTGCCCTCTTGGTTTGCTCCCTCCAGGAGGAAGAGGATTTGCAGTCAGAGGTAACTGTGCTTCTGTGATCGTCTCTTTCTGTGTGGTTCCTCCATACAGTCATCAGCACCGTGGGTCTGACGGTGCAGAGATCAGGGAGGACTGTCCAGATGGGTTGGGGATGGGGGTGGGAGGAGGTCTTGGTCTGCTGTTTGAGTTGCTCACTTTGAAGACTTCACCTTTCTACCCCCTCTCTTTCTGTTCTCTCTTTATTATTATCTACTCAAATTTTGTTACCTTTCCTCTTTCTGCTAACATCCCGTTCCTCATTTCTTCCCAGTTCTCTAGCTGCTTCCTGACAGCCTCGACTGTTCCCATAATTTCATTTGAAATCAAAAGATTTTTCTATAGCGCATGCCTGTTGTGCTCTTTTGCTCCCCACACAGCCTGCTGACCTGCTGCCTATTGTTTCTTTTAGGAGGAAGAAGAGCTACGACAGCTTGAGGTAGATTCATGTGATTTTTTTATACCTGCCTCTAGCCTTTCTGAGTTTGTCTTGTTTTTTATCAGTGACCTATTACTTTGTCATTATATTAATCGCTTTCACACCTCAAGCATTCCTTCAATGTTTAATCTTTCACAAGTTGTTAGTATATTTTGCCTTTTGCCAAGCCAGAACAAATGGGTAGCCTCATGTCTGTGATATCAAAGAGTCAGAGTAAAAGGCTAAAAAAAACGATTAAACCAGGACCAGGTAAAGGAAATTACCAATATAGGAATCATTAAAAAAAATAATAGTAATAACAGTGTTTACTTAATAATTCATTTTCCCCAGTTATGTCATTATGTTGAAAGAGTGCTTTGTGGGCTTTTTTTTTTTGCCCTGGATTTTGCCTGTCAGGACACATCCAGAAAAATGTTCAACTTCATGTTCCCCTACGTTCAAAAAGCAAACTCATGCATTTGCTCTTGCACTGTTTCTCAGTCTGCACCCTGAGGACAGGGTTTCAAGTATGCGAGTCAGCCCAGCCAATTTTTCACCCAGCTTTGCTCCTGTCATGGATAGCTCCTCTAAAGAGTTCATACTTAACAATTTCCCTAAATCAGAATCTGCCTCCTGCAGCACTCCAACACAATGAATAACCAGTTGGTTCAAAAAGTCCAGGTTGTAAAAAAAAAAAAAAAAATGTCCTTGTTCCTAAGTGCTGTGTGAAAAGGGCTCTGCTTCTCAGAGACATTCCAGCCTCTGCCTGAGTTCCTGCCGCTTATGCTTCACTGCTTTGCCCTGCCTTCTTTCCGCTCTTCCTTCCCATGTTTTGTCCTTTTCCAACCTTTCTTGCAGGAGCAAGACGAACAAGGCAGTGAGGTAGTTTCTCATGGTTCTACTTTTTAAGCTTGACAGACTTCTATTTTCTCCCTTTCTTCTTCTTTCTTTTCGTGTGCTGCATGGACTTTTAGATCCACTTTCCATGGACATGCCTGCTGGTGTGCAGCATGATAAACCTGATAATATTTGACCTAAACCTTAAAGGTGGATTTCATGTAGTAAGAGATATACTAGTCACATATGGACCATAATGTTGGTTTCCTTTTCTTTCCTTTTGATGCCCATAATTTAAAAACTGCCTGATTTCATTTTCCATAGGAGGAAGAAGAGGCTGAAGTACAAGAGGTATATTTGGATTGTAGAATCTTTGTCCATGTTTTGCATGGTGTGAATCATACAGTGACTGGGATTTTTATGCATGATCTGATTGCAAACAAAGACTGTGTGCCCATGTTCAGGCAAACTTTCTTCTGTCTCTCCTCAACATAGTTCATAATAGTCAGTCCAGTGAATAATATGGGGAGTGTAGCACATATGACCTTAGACATGACAGGACAAAGATGACTTTGTTTCAGTGTTATAGCAAACTTTTATAAAATGTCCACAGAGAAACATTCTGCAAGTTTGCCAAGACATTTTTACATTCTTAGTTTTGATGCCTAAAGAACAGATTGAAAGTTTTGTTGTCTTCTTTAACTCGGCTCAGTGAATGTGACCATAACTCGGACATGTTTGGTCTGTTGTACGGCGAGAGGGGGCGCACTGACTTGACAGGATGTCTTTTTTTAATTTCATGGCTTTTGTTCCTTTTTTGCCAAGAGCACCAAGAGTGATGGGGACAAGTTTCAAAGAGGATGGAGGAGACGGAGCACATCTTTTTCTTGTGCAATACTTGGAGGAAAAAAAAGTATTTCATGTTAGTGAAACAACCACTGGGTTGTTTCCAGACTTAGTGGATCTATTTCTTAGTGTTTTAGGTAGCTGCTCTCTTAGTTTGTATCACTGGCTGGAATGAAGTGATCGTGGAATCTAATTATAGATAACGAAGTCAGCTCTCTTTGTCCCTCGGTGAGCGTGTTGTTTACTTCAAGACTAACTGGGAACAGCATCTGCGGCTTGAATGATAACAATTAAAACACATGACACACAGTTTAACATCATCTTACACGGTGCGCCTGCTTAAGCACCACTCTTGTCTCACTTAGGTCATCTGAGTAAATACAGAAATCCCTCACTAGTTTCCTCAGTTTTCTTTTTCGACCCTGCTGTCATTGCCACCGCCCACGCTTCTCTAGGATTACTTCTCCATTTTTAACCCATCCTTACTGCAGTCGCTAACATGGGAAGTCCTCTCACCTTCCTGCAATTTAGGCAATGACTTCACACAACCCCCTCCCTCTTTCTCTTTCTTTTTTTTTAAAAAAATTTTTCAAAGGAGGAAGAAGAAGAAGAAGAAGAAGAGTTGGAAGAAACACAGGTAGTATTACAACAGTTTGTCACATGTGATCTCCTGCCTGTGCCTGCCATGCCTGGTCCAGTGTTGTTAAGAGGGAAGATCTTTGTGTGGGACACACACACACATCTTGATAACCCACTCCTAGTAATGACTGTTTTTTTTTTTTTTATTGGAATTGGGATCATGTTGTTTTACTTATGTAGCAAACTAAGAAACAACTGCAATCTTTCCACTTTGAATCCCACAAATCCTTCTCTAGCTGATCAGACTCCTGTCAACGAGGTAAAAAGTCTGACAATGACATAGAGGGTCTCAGCTATCACTGGGATCTCTTTTTTCCCCCACAAATAAAAGCTTGCACCATTAGACACATTAGAATAAAATACACATAGGCACTTTAAACACACAGATTTTAATCTGATCTTCTACCACTACCACGTTTCTCTGCTTTCTGTGTTGGTTATCAATACACGGTTATGTCTTTTAACAGGAGGAAGAGGCTGAGTAGTTGAAGCCGAGCCGTTGATGTCGATTTACTGCTCTCAAGGTAAAACCCTTTGCTTTTCGCCACTGCTTCTGCTTTACCACTGGAGGGCAGTGCAATGTTATATGGCCTGGGAGAGGAATGAATAGAACTTAGTGTTGCTTTTCTCTTTGGGATTTATGTAACCAGATTAATTAAAAAGATAAACCTGCATTTAGTACAGTGTTTTTTTCTTTTTGTGTGCCTCTTTGACCCTGCTATCAAAGGTCTGTGCAAAATACCACAATTACTCAACCTGTATTGTATCAGTGATGCAGTGGCATGCAATAATATCTAAAACAGGCACATTTCTCATACCACTAAGACACCCTTGGTGTTTGGAAGGAGTAATGTCTTTAACCTGTACTTCTAGGTAGGAACAAAATAATCACTGTCACTGCTGACTCCATCTGCAAACAGCTTCAGTGAGCACACAGCATGCCTGGGGGTCATTTAGATCCACCACAAAAGCATCTCACTATTCCCTTTTCCCCCCTCTGAGGCAGTGGCACTAATGATGATATTTGTGGTGATAATAATCTTAATCTTCAAAGCCCATCTTTTAGCTCTTTTATGCATTTAAGACATCTATGACCGACTGAAGGAAGAGCTTTAGAGCTGGCACTGAAAGAGTGGCAATGCCTACTCTCCCTCCCTCCCTCCTTCCTCTCCTAGCTGTGTGCCAGCCCCCATGAGCCCCTGTCACGCCTCGTTTGTGGAAGCTGCTAAGTGAGCTTCAGAAGTGCCTCAGGAGGAGCCGGCACATTGGGTGGCACAGACGTGGTGACGGTGGTGGCTTCCTCAGCCACCACGGACAACCCAGGAATGTATGACCTATTTCTATTCATCTGTTTGTCTTGTGTTGCAGCCTGAAGGAGCCCCCCGTTCTGTCTCTTCCCAACCTTTGATGCTTGACCCCTCCCTCAGCCCCATCAGAAAGCCCCATCAGAAAGCCCCTCCACTTCTCCCAAAGCAGCATGTGGCCGTACTGGAAACCACTGGTCATGTGCTTGAAGGCTCCATCCCAACTGAAAACTCCTAACCCACATTTGCCTTACACCCTTCCCTCTTGACTGCAATGTTGACTTAATTTTTATATTTTGTGTGTATAGACATACTGTAATGAAAAATGAGCAGAGTAGCCTAGTGGTGTTGGCTTGTTTGTTTGCAATGAGCAGCTTTTTGTAAAATGCACAGGCCTTTTTCCCATGTTGTACTTTTAGAAGTTCTAGTTTTCTAACACAAAAAGGCAGTGACCTTTTTTTTAAAAAAAAAAAAACATGAAATCTTGGCATATCCTAGCTTGTGACTCCTGGCTTCCAGATTCAAAGTGTTATAAGCCACTCTTTCATAACACTTCTGTTCTTGTGCTACCAACTTTATGCCTTATCTAACCCCAAGTGTATCAATTCAAACTGTGACTTCTAATGGCAGCCAGAAAGGAAATAGACACATGCTGCAAGACTGCAAACCACTCCTCCACCACTACAACTACTTCTGCCAGAACTGCTGTCTAATCAATGCACTTTGTTGAACGAAGAGTGAAATGTGGCTGAGATGTTAGATGGAATGGAAAATAAAATAAATTGGACTAGTAAAAACATTCTCAGGGGTTCTTTATTTAAACTCTTTTGTTGGCATATTTATAGATGAATGGACCATTGTGCATGTTGGGGAGTGTAGGGGTCAACAGGAAAGCAAATGCCTTGTCCCATGAGATTTTTTTGTAGAGGTGGATGGGAACATACATTATTATTTTTAGGTAGATGGTCAAAAAAGGGCCAGGCATGTACAGTACATGGTTACAGGCTAAACATTGTTACTATGTCCAATATAAAGTGCGCACAGCAACTGGTAATGTGTGCAGGAATACCACGGATATGGAACAAGTGCTCAGATGTCTTATTTGTCAGGGATCACAAAGCAAAAAGGTTGGGAACCACCGGTTTCATTTTTAACAGTGCATTTTACTTTATAACCTACTGATATGTTGCTTGATACAAATTCTTTCTATGAATAACTACAGTGGGTTAGCTATTTGATCTCCTGCTGAATTTATAAGTTTGCTTACAAAGAAATTAATAGTCTCATATTTTTATGGTAGTTTCATTTTAATGGAGAGAGACAGAATATCAACCAAAAATGCAGAAAATACACATTAGATAAAAGTGCACGTCATTGAGTGAAATAAGTATTTGATCCCCTACAATCCAGCCAGAATTCTGGATCCCACAAAATGGCAATGTCCCCATGTGGCACACAGATTATAATTAATCAATCAATTACAAAACTCCTGATTAAAACTCGGTATGTGTGTAAAGCACATCTCTCCACAGAATCAGTTTCTTCCATTCTAACCATGGGCAAGACCAAAAAACTGTCAAAGGATATCAGGGACAAGATTGTAGACCTGCACAATGGGCTGCAAGACCATCAACAAGAAGCTTGGTGAGAAGGTGACAACTTTTGGTGCGATTATTTGTAAATGGAAGAAATATAAAATGACCATCAATCACCCTCAGTCTGGGGCTCCATGCAAGCTCTTGCCTCATGGGGTGAGGATGATCATGAGAAAGGTGGTGAATTAGCCCAAAACTACACGGAGGAGCCTGTTAATGATCTGAAGGCAGTTGGTACCACAGTCACCAAGAACACCATTGGTAACACACCACGCTGTAATGGATTGAAATCTTGCAGCAGCCTCAAGGTCCCCCTGCTCAAGAAGGCACATGTACAGGCCTGTCTTAAGTTTGCTAGTGAACATCTGAATGATTCAGAGAAGGCTTGGGAGAAAGTGCTGTGGTCAGATGAAACCAAAATTGAACTCTTTGGCATCAATTTGACTCACCGTGTTTGGAGAAAGAGAAATGCTCAGTATGACCCAAAGAACACCATCCCCACAGTCAAACACGGAGGTGGAAACATGCTTTGGGACTGTTTTTCTGCCAAAGGTACAGGAAACGACTTCACCACATTCAGGGGCCAATGGACGGGGCCATGTATGTAAAATCTTGGATGAGAACTTCCTTCCCTCATCCAGAACATTTAAGATATGATGTAGATGGGTCTTCCAGCATGACAATGACCCAAAACATACCGCCAAGACAACAAAGAAGTGGCTAAAGAAGAAGCACATTAAGGTCATGGAGTGGTCTAACCAGTCTCCAGACTGAGCTGAAGCTGAAGCTCAAGCAGCAGCCAATAAACCTAAGAAATTTAGAGAGTTTCTGTAAAGAGGAGTGGGCAAAAATATCTCCTGAGATGTGTGCAAACCTGGTGACCAACTACAAGAAACGTCTTACTGCTGTGCTTGGCAACAAGGGTTTCTCTACCAAGTACTAAGTCATGTTTTGCTTGAGGATCAAATACTTACGTATTTCACTCTTTTTGGGTTGATATTCTGTCTCTCTCCATTAAAATGAAGCTACCATAAAAATTAGAGACTGTTCATTTCTTTGTAAGTGAGCAAACTTACAAATTCAGCAGGGGATTAAATAATTTTTTTCCCCACTGTGATAACTAATAAATAAATGCAGTGCAGTAAAAAGTACAGTATTTGCCTGAGAGCTGTCGTGAAGTCGGATTATCAAGTAGCGTAAAATGGAACCAAAAAGTACATTTAATTACAGCATTTGAGTGAATTTAGGGGATTCAGGAGGTGTTTGTGCAAAACACTGAACAAAATCAGATATGTTTGCTCACTGGCTCTGACAGAAAAGTTTGTTCCACTTTTCAAAAAAAAAAAAATAGTGGTTTATTCTGTGATACATCAAACATCTACTATGTTCCATAAAAATACATCATCCCTTAAATCTATTCATTTAAAAAGGGAGGGACTCTGTAAGGCCCCTGGGAACTGGGGAATTACAGTGGGCATTGCTTGCGGTCTGTGTCACACTGTGTATTTAGGTGTGTGTGAGTGTAGCATGGGCCAAAGTTCCCACTGAATTTGGTAATATTTAACAGGACAGTTTGGGGTGATATGGCTGAGCACCAGGCATGAAGAGGCAAAAGCATCGATGACGCTGTTTGTTTGTCATGCACAGAAACTCTAGACCAAGGTGAGTGAAATGTACACAGCTGAAGTTCCGGAAATGCTGCTTGGGTCCTGTGAGAAAGGAATAGTTAAGAGGCAGATGCAGTTCGTTGAGTAACTTACACTGTACCTAAGAGGTAAGTTGGTGGTTTTGGATTGCTGCATCTGTGTTAAAGAGAGCACAGAGCTTTATCAAAGGTTTATTCAGACTTAATTTACATTTAGTGTAATTTGCTTTGACTCCGCAGGCTGGATAGACTGCATTTGCATTGATGCCTTTTAATTTAAGTAAATTGTGAATTCAGTTCTGTTTGAAAGGTATAAATTTACAGGACTTAAATTGAAGCAACAGAAATTTTGTCATGTGCTTTAATTTTCTTTTCATCATTTTGGTTTAGTGTGTTGGTGTTCTAAAATTAGTGCAAACAGTGGAGGCTGATCAGAGTGTCAACATTAAGAAGGAAAATGTACATTAGAGTATTGAATTAATTTAATTTCTGACCTTAAGATTGACGTGTGGAAAGTTCAGACATTCCAAAGGTGCTGTTCACCCTGAGGGGGGCATGAAGGTGCGCATATTTCATGGAAATCTCATCCAGTAGTTGTTGAGACATTTCATTTAATATTACTAATAACAACCCTGTGGTGGTTTCCTCCTCTGGGAACCATGAAGGTGTCCACAAAAAATTTCTGCCAATCTATTTAGTAGATGTTGAGATATTTTCAAAGCATGAAGAAAGAGTTTGCCCTGCTGCTGGCATTAGAGGAAAAGCCAAATGAGCACCAAAGTTGTGAGGATTCATCCTCTTGGAACAATGAATGTGTTTGCAAAATTCTATCAAGGAGACATTGAGATATTTACAACAGATGGCAACAGAAAGTGATGACCTAATCGCATGATCATCAAAATAATGAGGATTCATCTGCTGGGAACCATGAAGGTCATAATTGATAAATGTTTTGTTGTCATCGGGATAGCTATCATGGTTAAAACATGAAATTATGATCTACCACGCATCTGTGAAGGGAATAATAGAATTATTGTTATTTCAGGACCATTCTGCTTTGAATAATGGACTGACTGGACTGATCGATTGAACATGGACACTTTCCCTCTGTTAGTGCTCCTACTGTCATGCAGCATTGAAGGTGAGAGTTCAGCTGAAAACAAGTACAGTTTGTTTGTCTGGGGATGTGACACAGAGGCCAGTAACGTGCTCGTATTAACAACTACATTCATTGCTGTGGTGTGCTTGTTAGCAGCATCTGTCAGATTAAACCCACAGACAATAATTAGAGGTCCTAATGATCTATATCCACTTTATAATTAATTTTCTTAAAAATGGCTGCCTATCTAGTTAACAATTAGATGTATCCAGTGGTCAGGGGACTTCAGAGTCACTAGTTCACGGTCCCAACAGGAGGAAGCAGAAATTATTCTCATTAGTTTGTCATTCTCTGATAGCAATGAAAAGAAATTGCTGTATAGGCTGGCCTAGATATTTCTCAGACCTAATTTCCTAAATGGATGCATAATTTACAACTCGGCACACTGGCTGTAGAAGGTGCAGTTAGCTCACCACAAACAAGTTATACATCACCGCGAGTACTGTGCCATAAACGTCACATTTCAAGGTTCACCATTAATATTAATTCCTATTTTCTTTTTTCCTCAGCAACAGAAATCCACAAAACATGATGATATTCAGTTGTGCTTTTATATGCATCTGTGTTTATATGTCTGTGTGATTATTTTATAGAATGATGAAGAACACGCCCTAACATCTGGAGCACAAATCTTTCCTCTGAGAATGTGTTTGTCTATTTTAGTCCCAGTTGTCTCATCCTTGTTGTTTTTTGGGGGTTTTTTTTGTGGTTATTGTTAAAATGTTTTACTCCAAAATGTTCAGGTGCTTTCTTATTGTGAGTTCGAATGGACTGGACTTTTTTATCTTTATTAGCATGAGACCCTCTTCTTCTTCTTTAGTGAAAATTCACCCAATGCCCCAACTGTTTCTCATTGGGTCAAGGATGTGTTTAAAAAAGAAAAAAATCTGAAACAGTCTGCTGAGGTGAAAACTCAACAATTTCTGGAGGGTAATGGCAAACTTTTATAACTGTAACTGTCTTGCTATCAAACTAAGCTTCTATACCCCATCTTCTTTTAACCATTTTTTTTTTGGTGTCCCCTTCTTCAAATTCACTTTGTACTCCCTTGGCCCCTACCTACTCACTGGCCAATTCATTAGATTCACCTTGCTAGTACTGGGTTAGATCCCTTTTGGCTTTAGAGCTGCCTTAATACTTTGTGGCACAGATTCAACAAGGTGCTGGAAACATTTCTTAGAGATTTGGTCCATGTTGACATGATAGCATCACACAATTGATGCAGATTTGTCAGCTGCACATCCATGATGTAAATCTCCTGTACCACCACATCCCAAAGGTGCTCTATTGGATTAAGATCTGGTGACTGTGGAGGCCATTTGAGTACAGAGAACTCATTGTCATGTTCAAAAAACCAGTTTGAGATGATCTGAGCTTTGTGACATGGGACTTTATCCTGCTAGAGGCAGTCATCAGAAGATGGGTAGACTGTAGTCATAAAGGGATGGACATGGTCAGCAACAATAGTCAGGTAGGCTGTGGCATTTAAACGATGCTCAATTGATACTAAGGGACCCAAAGTGACCAAGAAAATATCCCCCACATCATTACACCACCACCGGCTTGAACCGTTGATACAAAGCAGGATGGATCCATGCTTTCATGTTGTTTACACTAAATTCTGATCCTACTATCTGAATGTCACAGCAGAAATCAAGACTCATCAGAGCAGGCAAAGTTTTTCCAATCTTCTAGAGTCCAAGTCCTTGAGTCCTTGTTGAGCCTGTGTGAATTGCAACCTCAGTTTCCTCTTCTTATCTGATAGGAGTGGCACCCGGTGTGGTATTCTGCTGCCTCAAGGTTTGACGTGTTGTGGGTTCAGAGTGCGTTCTGCATACCTTGGTTGTAACGAGTGGTTATTTGAGTTAATGTTGCCTTCCCATCAGGTGGAAGCAGTCTGGGCATTCTCCTCTGACCTCTGACATCAACAAGGCATTTTCACCTAGAGAACTGCCGCTCACTGGATATTTTCTCTTTTTCAGACCATTCTCTGTAAACCCTGAGATGGTTGGTGCTGGGAAAATCTCAGAAGATCAGCAGCT
Source organism: Heterochromis multidens (assembly GCA_015108495.1). Lineage (NCBI taxonomy): Eukaryota > Metazoa > Chordata > Actinopteri > Cichliformes > Cichlidae > Heterochromis > Heterochromis multidens. The sequence continues at coordinate 32,069 of VUQS01018610.1, forward strand.
TCTGAAATAATAAGACCAACCTGTCTGGCACCAACAACCATGCCATGTTCTAAGTCACTTAAATCACCTTTCTTCCCCATCCTGATGCTCAGTTTATACATGTCTAAATGCACTGAGTTGCTGCTGATTAGATATTTTAGTTAATGAGCAGTTGAACAGCATAAGTGTCACAAGACTTGCACATAGAACATAAATATTTCCTTAAGATCCTACGATCTGTTCTTTGGACAACCTGAATGAATGCATTTATGGTTATTTTGTTTTTCCTTCACTTTTCTTGCATGAAGTTGAGTTAATCTCCTAAATATGAAATAAAAAGTCTCTTTTCAGTTAACTAATTCATGACACCATTTAAAATAATGTGCTGCTAATGGTTGATCATGCTGTATGTGAACACTGGTTTACATTTTGAATGAGCGAATATGCATTACACCAAAAAGTGAAATGATTTCTTGGATTAAACAATAAACAATAAAATAAAACAATATTTTATCTATGCTTTCTTTTAGCAGTTGGAGCTCTGAATCTATCCCCAGGAACTCTGACGGTCCTGAGAGGGGAAAAGGCCAGATTCACATGTACTCCTTCCAACAACAAGTGGACTGTTATGATTTGGCTGCTGGGTGGTGATGCAGCACTCACTATCTCTAATGAGCTTGGTGTCCTGCCCTCCATCAACCCGAATGTGATGGCTACAAAAAAGGAAGATGGCTGGATGTTTGTCCTGAATAACACAGAGAGAGGCAACCAGGGAGAAGTGACCTGTGATCTCCAGGGCATTGATAAGAAAACAGCGAAGCTGTTTGTACAAGGTCTGTACATTTACGTGTGTGAGTGTGTGTGTGTGTGTGTGTGTGTGTGTGTGTGTGTATACGTTTGGCTGTGGGAGAGTCAGTGGAAAAACTATGTAGATGCATTTATGGATGCATATGTGTGTGTGTTACCTTGATTCACTGAAGCAAGAAGGCAGCAAGGTAGTGTTCTTTTCCATTGCAGAGAATTTCAAAGGCTTTTGTGCAGCAATCTTCCCTCAAGGATACTCAGTTTCTTGTGAACTAGAGTCTGTGAGCACACATGCACTCACACACACACAAGCCAGGCAAAGAAACGGAGCAGATGGTGAGGCTTTTAAAAAAGCTTTGCCTCAAAAACAACAGCAAAAGAATTTTGCCTCGACATCCAACTTTCACACCTTAATTAAGACCCCGTTTTTTAGTTTGCTTTGAAATGGGGGACTGAAGAATGCATGTTTTCAGTTTATATTAAAAGCAGCTGAACAAGCGCCCAAGAGATCAATAGCAAGGATGGGGAATCATTAGGGTATGCGTGGTGGAGTGAAGTTGCTCAGGCATGTTTGATGGTCTCTGCGACTCTGTTAATGGCAGCGTGGGCGGTGTTGGGGATATGAATTGATTGGCCCCCAGATATAAATAACAAGTTGGAAACGCCTGGACAGTCCATGCCAGTCAGAACAGGCAGCAGGATTTACAGGCTGCAGCTACAACCAATCTCCTCTTCTCTCCTCTCCATCCCTCATTTACTGTATGGATGCTATGCCAAAGCAAGACACATTTTCTGAGAACTTAATAGTTAGGACTTGATAAGCATCAGTAATTCTTTGTGGTTGAAAGAAAACTACAGTGAAGATGGTTGCACTGGGTCACACAACATCTGATGCGGTGTGCACAACTAAACACAGCATTCAGAAGGCCGTTTTATTTCTGGAAATTAACGATGATTGGATAGATTTGATGGATGGATGAATGATTATTTTCTATCCAAATAAGGACAAATAATTACGATTGAAGATCAAACCCAATCACAGTACTATCAAGCTGCTGAAAGGGTTAAATAAATTAGGATAACATCAACTTACATCACTAATGCCCTCACCATCTTGGTATTTCTATTGTCTTTAATGGTAGCAATACAGGGATCTAGTGCAACACAATAAATATACATTCAAGTGATGAAATATCCCTTCCCTGTTTTCCTCCCCTCACCCCCAACCGGTCACGGCAGATGGCTGCCCCTCCCTGAGCCTGGTTCTGCTGGAGGTTTCTTCCTGTTAAAAGGGAGTTTTTCCTTCCCACTGTCTCCAAGTACTTGCTCATAGGGGATCGTTTGATTGTTGGGGTTTTCTCTGTATTATTGTAGGGTCTTTACCTTAAAGTATAAAGCACTTTGAGGCGACTGTTGTGATTTGGTGCTTTATTAATAAATCTGAATTGAATTGAATTGAAAGTTAAAAAAAAAGTTATGTGTTATTAAAATGTTCAGATTTTATTTGAAATCTTTGTATTCACTGTGATGGACTGGACTGGCCACATATGTCCAGCGACCCAACTCGCCATTCAGCTAACACCTGGACGTATATGTTCTGGTTGTTGTGGTATGACAGGATACTGTGTGTGGCCGACATATCCAGGGTGTACCCTGCCTCTTGCCCAGTGAAAGCTGGCTCCAGCGCCCCAACAGTCTTGAACTGGATAAACAGTTATGAAAATAGATAGATGGATCTTTCTGATAAAAATATAGTGTACTGAAGTATTTATTAGTTTGATATGTTACCTGAAATGTGGATATTGCTCAGTCCACATCCAGAGTTTACATTGGCGACTGTTGTGATGGTTATAGTCTTTCATTTAAGCTGTCACAATTTTAGCTCACATGGAAGTAGCGTGCATCAAACAAAATGGCAACTCAGTAAATTCTTCAAAACATGGTTCACTTTATTTGCATCTAAAGTGCATGCACTTGAACTGAGAGCTCAGCTAAAAAAAAAAATCGGTGTGGAAACATCTCCTCTGCACAATGCGACAGGAAACAAAACCAATGACCCACTGCCTCCCATATATTATGGAGAGAGCCCCCATTGCTGCCAGTGCCACAAATCCCCACTGACATATTCAGCCATTAACAGTAGTGTAGGGTGAATCAGGCCCTCCAGTCTGGATGCAGAGGATCACTAGGGCCTGACATAGCCTTTGAATTAATTGTGCATCCTGGCACGCCCAGTTAACAGTCAGCAACTCTGCCTGTGATTTGTGTGCTCAAAAGTACAGCTGGAACAGAGCCACAAACTTACAGTGAGGCTGGTTGACTCTGTGTCCTATCATCCACCCTCTCTGCTTTAATTGTCCCAAATGAAGATGATGTAAATATGACTACACACTCTCGCTGCTCTTTCTGTGCTTAGTTCTTATGCTAAATCACAAATGCACTAACTTCACTCAAGCAAGTTAGTGTGGTTGCATGCGCTATTGACTATGATTGGGGACTGAAGTGAAGGCGAGAACTGCAGAAAAGGAGACATCTGATAAATCAGAGAAGATAGAAAATGCCTGTGGTAATTGGTCTGTAGAGGCATAGTAGATATTCTCATTGGAGTAAACTTATACCCGCACGTAGAGTGTATACTGTTCATTTAATGCAAATTGCATGGGCACGCTCCAAATCTGCACATAGACACATACAAATGATTAAAAGCTTCCTTTAAAACAGCAATTTAGTCTCCTGGGGTCCCTGCTGAAAAATCGCTAAAATTAGATTTCGCTGAGGGCTCCCTGCTTCACACAACCCACTACCAGTACTCTACAGTGATTAACAAACCATATGAAACCTTATTTCAGGGATCACTTAGGCTGGAGCTTTGTGTGCCGATGCCTATCTTTTTCTGTTCAGGTGTATCAATCAGCCATGATCGCCAAGAGCTGCTCATCAATCAGTGCAAATGAGACTGCTGGTTACCTGCTAACCTTTACTTAGTGGTGCTGAGATGTTGTAAAAACAGTTGAAATCCACCATCAAGATGAGTCGCTCAAAGAACATGAGTCCATACGGTGCTTATGACACTGAATCAGGCATCAAATAAAAGCTCCTAGAGAAAAGGGACAGCCAATAATGCGTATAAAACATGTGAGGATTTGAACTTAAATCAACACAGACATGTCATTCGCTCAGACAAAGCACCCAAGTTCCTGTAATTATCTTGCTGTCTGTAGCAATTGTGTGTTGCTTCCACCGCCTTTCATTCTGCCTGACAACAGAGTTCACATATGAGATACTATATCTCCCATGGCTTTAAGTGGCTTATTTGGCTGGCAGGGAAGGAGATGAAGGGGGGAGAAAAGGAGAAGCATTCGTCAGGCAATTGAGACTTGGAGACATGTTATCAATCACCCGGGACGAATGAAATCCATCTTTTGTAAGTGATCAGGCCGGCTGAAGAGGTGATGTTCTTCTTTGGGCAGAGACGCGTGAATCCAAATAAAAGGATTTCAGAAGCGACTGATGATGGAGCTGAAAGAATCCTGCCCTGTTTTGTCTACATTTTGAGCTCACTTACTTTCATACATATGGAATATATATAAACATATACTACATGTGTGAAACATAAATAAGGCAAAAAGTACATCACTCAAGTTTGTGACTGATTGTTTTCTTATTTCAGAAAAGGGGAGTGTGAAAGTCCTTGGGGAAAACAGGTTGGCTTTTCAGGGACATTCAGTCCTGTTTGAATGTCAAGCAGCAGGATGGTACCCTCAGCCCGTTCTGAATTGGCAGGTCAATGAAAAAGAGGTAAATACACAACAGCAATCAGACAAGATCATCATTGTCGTTAACAAACAACAGAACAAAAACATGTTTTTCTTACCATCCAGACTGCAGTATATCCTGCTATACAGAGCAAACACAATTGTTTGATAATAAATGGCTTCACCCAACCACTAACAATGAGTGAAAGAAAAGTTTCTATATTATCATTCGTATTCTCTGAAAAATGGCCAAAAGAAATCACAAATTCTGCCAGGATATGTAAACTTATGAGCACAATGTAACTTACCCTAAGAGAATGCAGTCAGTATATTTGGTACTGTAAAGGGACTATTACATACTTTTTATTCTACTTCTTGAGAAATAAAATCATAGCTACTACATTAACCCTCTTAGGTCTAAGTTATCATTGGTGATGACCCAAACCCTAACCCCTACTCTCCACCCCTAACCTCAGGCAATCAAAATATGCTGTTAAAAAAAAAAATTCCCCACTTGCCCTGCGGGTGGTCTTTGTCTTTCAAGCTCGGGTCCTCTACCAGTCAGTCCAGCTTTGTCCAGCCATTGGTAGGATTTCTCGATATCAGCCACTTCTTCTATCTGCCGGTGATACATGCCGTCCATGTATCACTATCCATCCTGGATAGTGGTTCTGACACTTACTAGTCTTCTGCCTCCTTCCTTCCTTCTGCTAAGTGTACAGTGTCAGGGTGCTGGATTTGGGGTGAAACCCTCCATGCATGGTAAGGAGCTTTCTTTTCTTGATGTCAGTGGCTTCTATCTCCTTCTTTTGCCAGCTTATTATCCCAGCAGGATATCTGATGGCCAGCAGGGCGTAGGTGTTGATATCCCAGATCTTGTTCTTCCCATTCAGCTGACTTCTCAGGACTTGCCTTAGTCTCTGCTGGTATTTGGTGGTTGTAGGTTTCCTAGCGACCTCTTCATGAGATTGCAAGGTACTTATAGGTGTCCTCAGTGTCTGCAATGTTGCCTTCTGGTAATACAGTCCCATCAGTTCTGACTACCTTCCCTCTCTTTGTTACCATCTGACCACACTTCTCCAGTCCGAATGACATTCTGATGTTGTTGCTATAGATCCTAGTGGTGTGGATCAGTGAATTGATGTCTTTTTCACTCCTGGTGTACAGCTTGATGTCATCCATGTAGAGGAGGTGGCTGATGTTTGCTCCATTCTGTAGTCGGTGTCCGTAGCCAGTCTTATAAATGATCTGGCTGAGGGGGTTCAGGCCTATGCAGAACAGCAGTGGGGACAGAGCATCCCCTTGATAAATCCCACACTTGATGGTGACTTGTGTTATTGGCTTGAAGTTGGCCTCTAGTGTTCTTATCCACATCCCCATCAAATTCCTGATGAATTCTCTCAGGGTCCTGTTGCTCTTGTACAGTTCTACGCAAATGAAATTGTTCTCCTGAGTCTTGGCAATCAGGGAACAAAGAAAATAACCATTGGAACTCACACACATCAAAAACTATTCACATTTTTTCCAAAAAGTCTGTTTTGGCCGTCTCCAAAATATGATGAAATAGACATCAGAGGGTTAAAGTGACTCAGGTTCAAAGAGTCAGCTTTAATTTGGGCAGGTTTACGTCACTAATGAACTCTGTGAGAGAAACCCTCTAACACATAGTGCCTAAACTTTAGGAATTCAAAAGGGGCAAATGCACATGAAGTCAAACAAAATTATTAGATTTAGCATTTTCTGTAAAATCCTTTGCAGTCAATGACTTCTTGAAGCCTTTGACCCATAGACATCTGCAGACCTTGTGTATGAGACCAGGTAATGGACTTGGTCAGATAAGGATATTCCCCTCTTTCAACCTAAAAAAGCTCTACAGTTGCTTTCACTGTATCTTTAGGAGTACTGACATAATGAAATGTTGTGCAATGCCTTCTGATGCATTTGGCTGAACCTGAGGACACAAATGCTCCTGGATACATCTGCTTTCATCCTGTTGCCTTTGTCTGCAGTGCATAAATCAATAAATGCCAAGCCATAACACAGACATCCCTGTGTTTGACAGATCAGACACTGTGATTAAATTTTCTAGTCTTTAAAAGGACTCACGCTCCTTGGCCTACCAGGTCATTTGCCATTTTCTAGTTTTCCAACTAATGATTCTTGCAAGTCAAAATCACAGACTGACATCTAAGTTCCAGCTTATGGACCCTCAGACTTGCCAGTTGGAAAGATACACATGCTCTGAATGAACCAAAACATGGGAACAATCAACATCCCAGGGCTTCAAATACTGCCTCTCTGCCAGATGCTGCTGGAGTCGCAGTGATACACACAGAGATCCCTTTGGCATGACACATCAGCCACTGCAGTGTTAGACAATAAGATATAAAGTTCCTCTTGTAAAGAATGATAAGGCCTGCAGAAGTTGGAGGGCTGGTGGAATAAGTCACAAGTGGTGACTGAGGTTCATGTCCTGTTTGGGAGCTTTTTATTTTGTGCTTTGCTTTGCTTTCTTTTCAGGTAAGAAAACATACTTGGTTAAGTTTTAACATTACTATTAAAAATTCAGGAATAAAAATGAGATTTGGGTTAAAATATGTCATTTGGCAACATTACATGGTGCTTACCCATTCCATTTAAATGTGACACCAAGGGGTCATTTACATGTATCTGTATGTGATGAGTTGGAAATGAAGTGTGTCTTGTGGTTATAAATTAATAACAACATGGGAAATGTAAAATGTGAGCATGCAATATCATTTTATGCACTCAGTGTAGTAAAATGTGGTCTTAAAATCTATATGTTCTATACATGTGCTGGTGCAGCAACACAAAAGGAATGAGGCAGCGCAACTGCCTCCTCTGTTCTTCAAGTTGAACAGCTGATGACAAATCTGAGATGCACCGGTCACCTTCAAACAGCTCAGCTTCTGCAGTTTCTTTTGAACAGATCTGTCTAAACAGTAAACATTCATTGGTGAAATGTCCCTTTAAAATGAGTCATATTCAGGGAGCTTACTGAACAAATGAGACTGTAAACATTAAAATTAATAAGCATATTAAGCTGTAAATAATAATCGTCCTCTCTCTCGGGGGAATGGTGCGGAGGTGAGTCCGAGTGAATACAACATCAGCAGTGAAGAGTCGGGGGAGAGCCTCTTCACTGTGACCAGCAACCTCAGCGTGTTGGCAGCAAAGAGTTCTCACGTGGACTGTCTGGCCTCTGTGTCTGCCCTCCCCAAACCACTGAAGAGCAGAATCAGTCTAAAAGTGGGTGAGTTATATTTAATAACACATGCATGCATACACACAAATGCACAGTGAGAATTGTCTGTCAAGCCTCTTTTTATTCTGTCCTGCTTTAGTTCTCTTCTTTTACATGTCTTTGTGTTTCTTTTGTAATCTTTCACTCTTTGTGTGTTTCACTTTGTTCTCTCCTTTTTATTTCTGTCCCCTTCTCTCTTTTGGGAAGCATGTGAATCATCACTGAGCGTTATTTTCGAAGTGGAGAGTGGTACAGAAAAGGGGCTGCCAAGTCAATGCTGCATGAGTTTGCGTCACAGTGGTGCTGATGTTACAAACCTCTCTCCGAGGCTTCAAAATACAAGTGCATTTATAATCTTAGCATGTTTCATTTGTTCTCGCAGTTGTAACAATTTCTTCACTCGGAGCAGCTTCCTTCTGCAAACACCCTCATGCCTGTACTACAAATTAAATCAGGAAATTAAACAGTTTTATATCCACCAAGTGTGCAAATCTGTAAATGAGTTGCAAAGTAAAAAAAATCTCCACTGTTTTCACTTTTCTTCACGAAAACAACAATGTGACCTTCTCTTCTCAGTCGCAGAGGTGTTGCAGGAAGGAGGCAACTGCACAGTCCCGCTGGCGATAACTGCCTCCCTCTCTGCTTTTCTGCTGCTCATCCTGCTCTGCGTCTGCACTGTCCTCTGCTACAGACAAAGGAGACAAGCAAGTAGGCACTTTACCTTAAATTGGTGAACATACATCACACTTTTCCAGTACAGAAACTGTGAATAAAGTATGATGAAGAAGATGGGTGAATGCATGCTGTGACTCGGACTGCCCCATGGTGGCCTTCAACAAGGGTACACAGTATTCTTTCTGACAAAAGAAGAACATTAGTACTCAGCAGAAAGGAAACAGCAGCAGAAAAGGTTACAGAGGTGTGTGTGCATGGCTGCAGCGTTGGAAGACTAAGTGTGATTTTAGTTGGACTAGTCTGTAATTGATTTTCTATAAGTTAAGGTAGTATATCTTATAAGAACATGCCTTACCTGTGAAAAGTTCTTACATTTTCCTTGTGTTATCAGCAGAATCAGCCAAGTATTTAGATACACGTCTGCATTGAAAAACAACGGGACTCTGTTGGGATCCTGTTCATTTATCAATCTAAACCCTGCCAAGTAAGAGAAACTGATAAAAGCCACTAAGATGTGAAGAGGAGCATCCTTGGAAAGCCTATCAACTTGTTTGCCAAATGGACTACAGCTGTTGGTACATTAGCAGAAAGTTTATCTTGGAGAATATGAGGCCCTGACTTCCACCTGGTACCTGCCAGATGTGTCAGTCTGATTGACTGAACCTATCTCACTGTAACACATGGCAACAAAAAAAAGGCATTCCTAATAAGGGAATAGTTAGACATCTTGAGAAAGTTATTGACAAAACTGGGATATTTATTAGCTTAGAGAACTACTGGAAACAGGGAAAACAGCCAACCTTAAAGCTAAGTCTACAGTTTACATACACTCATCATGGGCATGAATGTCGTGGTAATTTTGGGCTTTAAAGGATTTTTTTTTAATGTTCTTTTTCCAGGGTGGAATGATTGTACAGTTTGAATTTATTTTGTATTTTCTCTAATCTACACATAGTAAAAAAAAATAAAAAGTATACATACAAACTCAAATATATATACACACCCCCAGTAATATTTGGTTCAATGTACCTTAGCAAATTCCACCTCGACCAGACTCTTTTTGTAGCCATCAACAAGCTTCTGGCATAGTTCTGGCTGGATGTTTGACCACTCTTCTTGGCAGAATTGCTCATTTAAATTGGTTGGTTTCCTGGAACGGACCTGGATTTTAAGCATAGTCCAAAAATTTCTATTAGAGTTGAGGTCGGGGCTTTGGGAAGGCCATTCCAGAAGCTTAATGTTAGCCTATTTTTTTCATTCCAAAACCAGTTCTGATGTGTGTTTGGGATCATTGTCCTGTTGGAACACCCAATTGTGCTCAAGTTTCAACCATCTAGCGGTTGATTTAAGGTGAAGTTGAAGAATTTGGAGGTAGTCCTCCTTCTTCATTATTCCATCCACTTTGTGCAATGTACCAGTACCACTGGCAGGAAAACAGCCCCAGAACATGATGCTACCACCACCATGCTTGACAGCTGGTACAGTGTTCTCAGGTTTGAAAGCCTCACCTCCAAACATACCTCTTGTCATTGTGGCCAAACAGCTCAATCTTTGTCTTGTCTGACCATTAAACTTGTCTACAGAAGAAATTTGGCTTGTCCATGTGAGCTACTGCAAATTTCAGTCAAAGGTGTTGATTTTGGAGCAGAGACTTCTTCCTTGTTCGCACCATCTTAGTCCATACTGATGTAAAACTCTCTTCAGTGTGGACTGTGACGCTGGTGTTCCAGCCATTTCCAGTTCACAGCAGGCTTGAGGCTGCCTTCAGATCTTTATTGAGTTCCTTGGACTTTCCTATTGTTCTGAGTATTGGTCAGTCCAATGAGTGCTGTCAAACAAATCCTTTTTATGCTGGTAAAGCGAAACTACCAGTTGTAGTCTATCATGATCACTAATGAGAAGTAAATAGGCCTTGTTGTCAAGTTAAAAGACATTGTAGAACCTTCAGCACCACTTATTTAATGATTTAAGTGAATGTATTTATATATTTGAAGCTGTATGTATAATTTTGGCCCTGTGTGGGTTAGAGAAAATCCAAAATAAATTCAAACCTATGCACCCAGTTCTTGTCATTAAAGTCATTAAAGATGTATGCTGTACAATCATTCCACCCTGGAAAAAGAACAGTTCAAAGAAATCATTAAAAGCCCCAGATTACCATGACATTCATGCCCATGATTAGTGTGTCTAAACTTCTGACCACAACTGTATGAATGAACATGTTACATCTTCTATTTTTAATTCTCGAGTTTTTGTAGGCAAACTGGATATAATGTGCATTTTAGGTGGATTTTATACTTTTAAATAGAGCCACCCTCTTTGTGTTGAGCTATTCCAACTGACTGTTCTCTCTGTTTTCATATTTACTGTACAAACAGGAAAGGTTTATCAATCTAATCACCCAACTCTTAACAAAAAAGTCACTGAGCATACAGTAATTAAAGACTACAGATAACAAAGGCCATCTCTGAGGGGATGCTCACTCTAGGAGGCAGAGGAGGTCTGTTTGTGTGCGATAAGAAAAAGTGGCCCTGAGTCACACATTTTAAGTCAGTGTAATCCCTGTGACTGATTCTGGGTCATTGCAAATCATGTCCATGGTTTGGAGCCAGGGGATTATTATAAAGCAGGTGTGACCTTTCTCTTCTGGCAGTTGATTCTGTACCTGAAACGTCTGATACCTCCTCCATCATTGTCCTTGCTCCATTCTTTGTAACATCCCTTAGCAAGTTACTTCATAAGGATGCTTCTAATGTTAGAAGATGTGGCATGCTTTCGAGTTCCTAAGCTCTTCTGTGAGTAATCCACCTCAGCGGGAACAAATGTATGCTTTGTAATTATGGGGGAAAAATGTAAAGTATCTAACCCTCAAAGACTTTGGCCAGCACGGCAGCAGGAATTTGAAATATTATGACAAAGACTACTTCTCTCCCTATAAAGGGAAAGAGAAGCATTTATACCTCTCCCGAGGCAAACGCCATCTGTACCACTGTTACACTGGTGTTGTTTTCACAATGGCCAAGAGGACCTTTGGCAAAGGAAACCATGAAGCCATGTTACAAAACTCATTAGCACTTCAGCCCCAGCTTTCACTGTTGAATTGCAGCCTGACTGGAGGCTATGATATTAGTGCAGAACCCAAACTAATAAACAGCAGGACATTTACAGCATTCATATTGATGTAGATGCAATGAGCAAGCATAATGTTTCTGTGGTCAATGCAGTGAGAATAATAAAGTTAGCAGCTGATAGCTCATAACAGTAAACTTAATGACTCTTTTTTTTTTTTTTTTTTTACCTTTCAGAAACAAACCCGCAGGAGGTACTAAGGTGAGATTTAGGAGGTCTTTTGTTTTATACAGCGATTTCTAAACCTTAGATCTACCGTGGTGTCTAAAGAGAAAGTGACTTTCTTGTGGAGGAAGCAGCTTCCAGTAATCAGAGTCCCACAGCACAGTCCTGGCTGCACTGAGCTCTATTTATATTTTACATTAGCTATTATGAGAAGTCAGCATGAATTTTAGTTAATGCATGCAACTTATTTCTGACAATGAACGAGCTTTCATTGATCCTCATTATAAAAGGCAATTCAAGACATGAATTTGTTTGTTAAATAGTCATTATTTTGGCAATAATTTAACATGATTCGGACTGTCGTTAGCTCTTTTAGGAAGCCGACTTATTAAACATTACATTTGTCAGCGTTTTCCATACAGCTGAAATACAAATTCAGAGTTGAGTACTTCAGTCTAATAGTAAAATACAGTGAAGAATGATGATGATATTCATTTCTTTTTTTTTTTTAATCTGTCCAAGCACTTTATGATGAAAACAGCGCAGAGGCCCGTGATATACTGCAGCTTAGCTGGGAAAAGAAAATTGTCTTTTTACAACAGCATGGCCTCTGATGATGTGACTCTGCCATACCTCTGCTAAAGGTTAGGTGCAGTTGCTGAGGCGCCAGAGGGAAAAGTCAACTTGGGATACTCGAGTGAGGGCCCCACAGGTGAGAATGACCTATAGCTCACCAAGAAAACAAAACAAACAAAAAACAAACGAAAACAAACAAACCAGCAGATCTTAATTAAATTACAATATTAAGGTCATTACTATTTTGATATGATTACAATCCCATAAATCTAAATGACTGCAGTGTTTATGTTGCCTTTCAAAGACATTTCAGCCTGTTCAGTGTCCAGTTTCTGTGTTGGCCTTTTCTGGTACAGCTCAGCTTTAGCTTCTGACCAGGCTTCATTTTCACATAATAGGCTTTTGAAACTTGCATGATTAATTCATCACACTTACCAAAAAAATCTATAATATAATAAAGTTTTTAATTTCTGCGGTTTTACTGCAGATTGATTTGCCTGCTTTGCCTTTCTCCACAATAACAATGCAACTTTTCATGTTTGCTGTATAGGATTATGCAATTTAGGCAACATTAGAGTTTGCAAGCTGTTCACACTGTATGGGAATGAAGCCAGTGGATGCCAGGAATAGTAGGAAAAGATAAATACAGGAGATCTGATCCTGGTCTTAAAATCAGGTCAGTACAACCTCAGATGACCTATAAAACATGGCACATTACACTGTGTCATTATTTATTTAACAGAAACTAAGCCAAAATGTAGAAGAAGTTGAAAAACTAAGTACACACCATGATTTGCTAAAAATATCAGCACAAACACCTTATACCAGCTGTCAAGACGGTGGTGGAGGGGTGATGATTTGGGATTGTTTTGCAGCCACAGGACCTGGGCACCTTCAATCATTGAGTCGACCACAAACTCCTAGCTTGCAGAAACACCTTTACCAGCAAAAACAAAAACAAATTATTTTCTGTATGACTTTATCAATCTGTCACATCGTTGTGGAGGAATTTTGGCCCACTCTTATTTACAACAGTGCTTCAGTTCATTGAGGTTTGTGGGAATTCATTTATGCACAGCTCTCTTAAGGTCCCACCACAGCATTTCAATCATTGAGGTCTAGACTTTAACTGGACCATTGCAACACCTTGATTCTTTTCTTTTTCAGCCATTCTGTTGTAGATTTTCTGCTGTGCTTGGGATCATTGTCCTGTTGCATGACCCAATAATGGCCAAGCTTTAGCTGTTGGACACATTTGAGCCTAGAATATTTTGGTAGACAGAGGAGTTCATGGTTGACTCACTGACTGCAAGGTGCCTAGGGCCTGTGACTACAAAGCAAGCCCAAATCATCACCCCTCCACCACCGTGCTTAACAGTTGGTATGAGGTGTTTGTGCTGATATGCTGTGTTTGGTTTCCACCAAGTGTGGCACTGTGCTTGCTCTTATTGTAATTTTTTCGGCTTCTCCCTTTAGGGGCCACAGAAGATCATCTGTCTCCCTCTCACCCTAACCCTACTATACATTTCCTCCTTCACTACATTCACTACATGAATCTTCCCTGTGGTCTTCCTCTTCTTCCTAAAAAAACTTTAGAATTTAAGACAGCATACTTTCTTTTTACCATTCTTACTGTACATAAACAAACAAATAAATATTTTAGACACTATAAATAAGTCTTTAAATTATGGGCATGTAAGGTATTTGAAAATAGCTTAATGTTGTTTTCTTAAAATGAAATAGTCAATTAAGTTTTAACATCACAGCTGGGTGGCCTGAGTGTGTTTTCAGACAAACATAAATGGATAGATTTGAGTTTAAGACGCCATGATTATTTGTTACCAGACCTCTGAGCCAGTAAATCTCCTAAATCCTGCTCTTTTGCAGAGGTCTACTTCATGTCCAATGTATGCTGTTGCCGCTTGAAGGAGCTGTTAGGTTAGCTCAAGCTAAAAAGCTGTTTTTCACTCTGCAGATGCAGTTAACAGTGAGCTATTCTGGGAAACTCATAGACAGATGGACTTTGTCAGCTTTCACAAGGTAAGATAGAGAAAGAGAAGGTGAAGGGGAATGGGAATCAGACAGACAAAGGCCAGTAGAGACAGAGATGAACTTAAGCTGAATAATGCAGCCAGTCATTCTGCAGCTGGACTTCTTGCCACATCCTTCCCTGTTACTGAGAGTGTGAGATAAATGCACTACTCTTGCACCTCCGCTGGCCTCCCATCACACAGATTAATGCAAAGAATCTCAACAGATTACTGCATAAACTGGTAATAATGGCACTATTGTTAGCTTACAGGACACTCCTAAGTGTCTCTGTCATCATCGTCATAATCGTAGTATGTCATAAATGATGATCTACAGAAGTACAGAATAGGCCCTTTAACTGTATCCTCCAACTGGATCCTAGCATGTCAATGCTGATGAGGTAATTGTGCCTCAGAGGGCATTGGTATAGGCTAATTGATTTAGATAACATGCTGTGTTTATATCTCTCCTGTTGACCACTAATGAATGATTGGTTGTTGCTGATTTACCAGCACTTTTGCGGTAGTCTTCCAGGTGTTTTCATGTCACAGGTTGCTGTGACTGCTGTTCTTCTACTCTGCTCAAAAAATTTACCTGCCGTTTTGTCAGTAAAACCAAAAGTTTAATGGTTCTCCAGGTCCCTGATGTTGTGTCCTCCAGCAGCTTTTCTACGCAAAGTGAGAGCCAGGTCAACATGTGTCCACCAGAGGAAGGCTGCAAGAATCTCAGGAGAATTACCACTGTTTGAATATTATTGCTATGTATTGTTTCCATGATCACTTTTGTATTATGTTTCACATTTTTGTAAAGCTAAGGTTATATGTTCTTGAACTAAAAGTGTCTAACACAATTTAGCAAAAAATTAACTCACTTGCCACTTCATTAGTGACACTTTGCTAGTATCGGGTTGGACCATCTTTTGCCTTTAGAGCTGTCTTAATTCTTCATGGCACAGAGTCAACAAGGTGCTGGAAACATTCCTCACAGATTTTGCTCCATATTGACATGATAGCATCACACAGCTGCTGCAGATTTGTCAGCTGCACATGAGAATCTCTTGTTCCACCACATCCCAAAGGTGCTCTATTGGATTGAGATCTGGTGACTGTACAGGCCATTTGAGTACAGAGAACTCATTATCATTTTCAAGAAAGCAGTTTGAGATGATTTGAGCTTTGTGACATGGAGCATTATCCTGCTGGAAGCAGTCATCAGAAGATGGGTAGACTGTAGTCATAAACGGATGGACATGGTCAGCAACAATAATGCTCAGTTGGTACTAAGGGGCCCAAAGTGTGCCAAGAAAATATCCTTCACAAGTTTTGGTGAGCTGTGTGAACTGTAGCCTCAGTTTCCTGTTCTTAGCTGACAGGAGTGGCACCCGGCGTGGTTTTCTGCTGTTGTAGCCCATCTGCTTCAAGGTTCGACTTGTTGTGTGTTCAGAGATGCTCTTCTGTATCCCTTGGTTGTAACCACTGGTTATTTGAGTTACTGTTGCCTTCCTATCAGCTCAAAGTAGTATGGCCATTCTCCTTCACCCAGAGAACTGCTGCTCACTTGACATTTTGTTTTTCTGACCATTCCCTGTAAACTCTAGAGATGGTTGTGTTGGAAAAGTCCAGTAGATCAGCAATTTCTGAAATACTCAAACCAACCTGTCTGGTTCAAAGTCACTTAAATCACCTTTATTCTCCATTCTGATGCTTGGTTTGAACTTCAGCTGTCTTGACACCGTCAACATGCCTAAATGCACTGAGTTGCTGCCATGTGATTGGCTGATTAGATATTTGCATTAACAAGCAGCTGAACATGTGTACCTAATGAAGTGGCCAATAAATGTATGTCATGATCTGATGACTTTGCTCATTTAATTTTAATGAAACCAAATGACAGCTGTGTTTAGAATATATCTCAATAACACATTGTATTTATATTTTTCAATAAACTGCATTATTGTGTAATTAAATATTCTTGGCTGATCTTTGAACTTGATATTTGCAGTCATAGTAATTTGAACCCACAGATAACCCACAGTAAATATTTTCATACACAGAATTGAACATTCAAAAGAAAATTTCATCTGGCAGTGTTGCTATGGAGAAGTCAAATGGACCCTGAAAAACAGCTGCTCTGATGCCAAGACAGATTTTAAGCAACTTAAAAGTCAAGTCAAAGTTTAACCAGAACATCAGTCTGCAAAACCTGGTGGATGTTTGATTTTATATAAGATTTAGAGAAATGCTGATATCTTTTTAGTAGTTGTTTGTTATTATTAACAGCAGGAGAGGGGGTGGGGTTGGGTATGTGTGTGTGTGTGTGTGTGTGTGTGTCGGGGGGGGGTCATAGCCATGTTTCATGTGCAATAACAGCTTAATTAATTACATAGTCACGGAAAAGAAAAGTACACTGTAAGTGCTGACTAGTGCTGCAATGAGAACGATACCAGTGGTGAGACTCTTCGTAGTAATGCATGGACACACAGATTTATCTCTGTGTGTAGTGGGTGATGTAACATTTACATTCTATAATAATAAAGGATGGTGGGGAGGGGAATGCTGGATGAAGAGGTATATGAATCTGCCAAACACTTTACCGTTTCCATGCAGAGTATCTGGCAGTTTAATTGTTCAGCTGATACCCATGCATTGTTTGTCACATTTCAGAAGCCATATATACAGTAAATAAAATGGTCTTGATTCAATCATTCACCATATGAGGTCATGATCATTTTAAATAATGTTATTATATATGACATAAAATCTGCCCCAATCAAAAGTAAGGGTTTTCTTAAGTATTTATGCATCATTTGTCACTACTCACAATTGCAAAGGCCTTGAAAGGAACACGGAAGCATGCAATCAGCGGCTTATGTTTTGTTGAATGAGAAATACTTTTTCATTTCACCGAAGGCCAATATGTTCTGTCAGGACCTTTAAGCTTTAGATTTGATTTATCTCCACTGGCAACCTTGATTAGCTGAATATGAGAGAGAGCGAGAGAGAGAGAGAGAGGGAGAGAGAGAATGGGATGCTGGCTAAATCCCTGCAAATGCAAATGCCGCTGAAAACAAATGCAGTCATTTGCAGCAAGCTTGAATCATTTCCTGTAATAATAAAGAACATACAGTGGTATGAAGGAGAAATTGTCTTAGTCTTCAGGAGAAGCAGATTCATTCTGTAGGGAGAAAATAGAGGATATGCATGTACAGTCTATCTGTAACAGATACACAGAAGTTGGCATTTCGCGGAAGTCTCGCCTTAAAATGTCAATTATGTAGTGACAGCATGCATGCTTGCATTATTGAAAGAAGCATGCTGACATAGTTCTCTGCTATTCTTTATCACCAGATGGCTGACACAGATCTTCACTTTGGAAATCACATCTCGCCAGTGAATGTGAGGAAAGTGTTTGTCCTCTCTCTCTCCTGCTATGCTTTCATCGTTTCTGCCTTCTGTTTTCTCGCACCGATCACCCAGCATTGAAGCGACAGGCTATTAAATAAATTAGGTTTCCTCCAGTGGGCCTGACAAAGGCAGCAACAAAATGAGAGGGCTATTACATGACCCGCTTTAGTGTTTTGTTTTCCAGCTTAACCTTACCCTTCCTTGGGGCTTACTTAGGGCACTCCATGGGTATCAGGTACGCTTCGCAAAATGGTCTGGTGGTATCATCTGTGGGCATTGAAAGCTCACAGAGCCCAGCCACTGTCCGTCTTTCCAGGAGTAAGACTCTGACAAGGTACCTGCACTCAAATCTGGAGCCATTTTCTGGAGTTCTCGTCACTAGTTTGACATCTGTCCTGCTTCCCCTCCTTAACATTGCGTGACACTACAGTTCCACTGCACATGCTCGGTCCCTTGTGCCACTTTAGAAACCAGGTTCTTACGTCAGTCAGTACAGCAGGTATCTCCTTCCTACCAGCATGCATCGAGGAAAATTACTGAGTGGAACACAACCATCAGGGACGACCAGAGAAGAGTCTGCTGCTATGGTGCTGTTCCCCAGCTACCTCGTTGGTTTTCTGTTGGCAATTAGCAAGAAGCCACTACACCCTCCTATTTTTGGTGTGTGGATAAATAAATGGAAACTTTGGTTAATGGCCCTCTAGAGTACAACATGATGTCTCCAGTGGCTTGTTATATACTACTTTCCACTTCCTGTTCGTCAGGGTCCATTAGCAGTCCAGTCACTGATCTGCTGCTGGAAGAGAAGGCACCGAGGGGAGTGCATGGAAGCCATACATATACAAGTACACTGTTAGACTGTTGTAAAGGATAAGCACAAGAAAAGACCGTCTTTTTGTTACCATTACAAATTCTATGAAGGACAAGCCCAAGGATGATTTTCGTTTTGGCCTTGTTTCATTACTTTCTGACAACCAAACCTGTGTATGGCTCGCAAAAGCAGATCAATAATGCATTTGTATGAAAAGGCCTTTTCTCAAACAGCTGGGCTCTATGTGTTTTAGTAAATGTTGCCATTTGTTGGGGACTATTTTCAGCTGTGAATTAATACACATTTGGTTTAGGTTTGGTTTAGGTTTAGCAAAAAAATAAAGCGTCCATGTTCAACATGAAGAAGGAACATGTGAACATATGCTGTGTTCTTCTCGGATGTGCTATTAACACTTTTGCTCAACTTTTGAATTCAAGTGCGCAGACATGCCTGCACAGATATCATATAGGGAGATCAATTCATCTGTTATTTTTTGTCAGATACATGGGCAATGATAAAATATAGAATAACACCAAATAAATCAACATAAATCCACTCATATTTGGGAAAGGCTCACTTTACTAGCTTATACACCATAGATTATGACTCCTTACCTCACATTTGATACACTGGTCACAGGACTGTGCTGTTCTTCCTCCAACATGAGTATGATAATGGAGAATAAACCCAGAGAATACTTCATCGTGAGCTTGATAAATATTTATTCATGCACAACAGACTGCAGTGATACATAAAAACACTGCCGCTTTAACGTGCTACTGTGTTGACGGACTTGAATTAAATGGAAGCTCCTGGCACTGGTCGGGGCAAATTAAGTGGCCGATGCTTTGTTTGGGTTCTTGAGGGCCAGCACTGGTAGAGCACCACTGATGAATAACTTAACACATCCACTCATTATTGAAACCCAATGCTTATAAAAGCATCATGGCATGGGGCTCCAACTAAATTAAAGGCCTTTAAAAGTTACTTAGTGCCACTGTATTATGTGTCCAGAGCCATTAAAAGCAATTAAGGATAAAATCCTTGACACAACCTTGTTAGCACAGGGAGGGTACACTTTATTAGCTGTTCAATGCAATCCAGCAAGTGATTGTGCAGTGGTCATCTCAATGATCATGCAGAGCAGTTGGTATTTAAAAAAAAGTGAAAAATCATGAAAAAATTGAATAAATGTGACACTTACTGACAGAGAGTATATATAGAGAAATACCCTGTAATCCCCTTCCCTCAACTCTGCAGGTATAACTTACTCTCTTACTTAAAGGCTATGAAAAATTTTGTGTTTGGGTTTCCTGAAATGCATGCTGACTTTCCTGGTTGGCCAATAATAAACACTTAATAAACAATTTAAAAAAGTATGATTTATTTATTGCACTAACAAAGTTACAGACTTCTAAAATTAGTCGCATAACATTATCCACGTTCAGTCATGACCACTATAGTTAAAAGAAGATTGTGTTTTTTACCCACTGTAATTTATATTTGGCAGCATGGCTCTCTTCTGCTACCTCCCTGCCTTTGCACATGCAAATGTTAACCCTTATGCCCTCCTCGGGCATTTTTGTACATTTTTGTCAACTTTTTCTTTTGATTTGGCGATCATTTTGGCTGTGTTACAGCTTGTGGCATGAATTTTTGCAGGAAATCTTTATTTTAAGTATTTTTATTTTAAGTATTTTTTGTGTAGTGCCAAATACTCCCTCTCGACACCTTCGTGGCCAAAAATGTACACGCACAAAATCTGCCATAAAATCCTCATTCATTAATATTTTTTTCATAAATCACTTAATCAAGTTGAGCCCTTATCAAAATGATCAAACATTCAATCATTTTCAGGATTTTAACCCTTTAAATGCCAGTTTAATCATTTGAATTATTAATTATTTATTAAAAAAAACACAAAAAACTAATTATTTTCCATATAATAAATAGTAGGGGGATGAGGCATTGGTGGTAATTAGAGTCTTGGATATGTCAAAGGTCAACAACAAAATTGATTTGATTGCATTAGTATTTTTTGTGTAGTGCCAAATACTCCCTCTTGACACCTTCGTGGCCAAAAATGCCCCATTCACTTCCATTGAAACCACATTTTTTAATTTCTCTGCCATCGCAGTATAAAACCATGCATTCTGTAATGTCAGCATTTCATTTTGAATAAAACTAGTGATATTTGACATTTTTACTCTATTCCACCAGATTCAACCATTTTCCCATTGTAGGCCAATGCATGAAATTCTTGTATTTTTGACAGTTATATTATGGAGCCGTGTGACCACCAGGGGGGCTCCAATAGTGATTTGTGTGTGCGTGTGTGTGAAATAATTTTTAAATCAACATCTGATTCATCAGTGTGAACATTTATTGTGCAAACTGAAACAACTTTGAAAATTTCAACATTACTTTAGTTTAGTTTAGTTCATTTCCATCAGCAGACCAGCAGGTCCTACAGCATGACCCACACATGCACCTATTACACTTGGTACAAGTGGTAGAAGACCTCTTTTTTAGGCCTGTCCACAACCAGCACACACCTCTCCTTCTGGTCGAGC
>VUQS01018611.1:1563-16795 GCA_015108495.1 Heterochromis multidens
ACCCAAGTGTTACCTGATATTCTGCACCCCTGTGTCATAGGTTCCTCCAGATGGGCTTTTTTCCTCAAAACCCTGTGACCTTAAGAGAGCCGCAGTGGTGTGATCCCTTGAACACCCCCAAAAGTCAGTGCACAAGCTTGTTTTTGTTTTCAGACCCGTTTCCTTATGTTTTGACTGGGTTGAATGTGCGCCAACTATGAAGTGATCTCATTCTTTTGCATAAATGAACTCATCAGCGAAGCTTATTAGTGCAAGAAGAAATGCTTTACTTCTATACCAGGGTTGCCTTTTCTCTGCTGCTTTTACATCTGCCGACTCACATGTGCCGGTATAAAACTGCACATTTGGCTTTAACAGGGGTTGCATAATATCATAAGAACATTTTTTTGCTCTGTTTTTCCTTTTATTTGTTTTTTCTTAAACCTCCTGGCCTTGTTACATCTGAGAAATACTAGAATAAAGGGGTTATAGGATAAAAAAGCACATCACAGGAGGGTTGTCTCTCAGAATGAAATACATTTGTTTTCATAAAAACAGCAGTCATATAAAACTTTCCAGCCTCTTAAAACTGTCTCGTCTTTTCTTAACTGCGGGCAGTTATATTCCACTGGGTAAGATTATTTTATTTTTTGGAAGCAAGTTGTGATTTTTAATGCCACTAAAGAAACGGTGCCAAAACTATCCTATTTCTGGAGGACAATCTTTCAGTTCTTCATTTTGGCATTTTTTGGAAAATAGATGCACTGAGAATAATGTAGTTCTTACTAATTATTATTTCCACTAGTGAAGACACAGAATGATCGCCAGTCCATTGTATTGGCTCCAGTAGGGAAACTTTTCCACTTCAACACCAGGCCTGACTTGTATCCTGGAGACAAGAGGCCTAAACACTTCAGCTTGAATTTAGTGCAATCGTTAAACTATTCTGAAATAATTATGAGCCATTAAATGAAGAGTGGGATTGCCCTGTCGCCGGTGGAGCAAAAAGTCACTCCACATGAAGGTGATTTCAGGAGACGCATGGGCCTGTGCGCCCTGGCTGCAGGCCGACGGGGTCTCAAAGCGGGCAGACCTCACACACAGACGCACACACTAGAGCTGTGAGGGCTAATGACATGAATGTTCACCAAGGCTGCTTAACATTCAGGCATGGATACATGTACAGGCAAGTAAGTATGCACACCATGACATGATTACACATCTCCAAGAGGACCAGGATATTATCTTAGAAATTGTGAAGCATGATGATTTAGTTCAGTGTCACATTAAGGGAACTCACTCATCCTTTGCAACCTGAATGAGGGCATGAGGCAGCAGCCGAAATACACCACAGCAGACTTTTTTTTTTCAACTTATTGTGCATTTTAAAACTCACGCAACTCAAGCTATAAAAATGTTTGAAATGTTTGAAAAAATATCTTGATTATAACAGAAATAACAAAATATGGCAACAAAGATCAAATACAGATCAAAAGTTATAAATACTATTTTATCTTTCTCATGCTACTGGAGAAATATGACTTGGCAATGGATTAGACAGAAAGTTCAAATTATAGGATTAAAATGCAGAGTAAAAATCATGATAATAACAAGAACAGCTACAGAGAAGGCTGGGAAAAAGAAAGCCACGGGTAGACCCACTCACCACACCACCACACATCATTCCCATGGTACTACCCTTTAACAAGCACACATTTGCTGCACAAAGCAGTGCTGTTGAGTAGTAGAGTAAAACATGCTGAAAATGGTACATCGGAGGTGATGTTGGGGTTTCAACCATGTTTGCTGGGTTTTTACACTTTCCTTGGTATTATTTTTACAACTTAGGTTTAAGTTGTGTTTTCTTACGCTGTTTGGTTAGGTGTACATAAAATTCAGTTGTGTTGAGAACATAGAATAAAAGATGGACGTAGTTACTCTCATTCTGACTAAGGGAGGCTGTGGCTCAGGTGGAAGAACAGGGCATCTGCCAGTTAGAAGGTCAGTGGATTGATCCCTGGCTGCTCAGTGTCAAAGTAGTTAAGTTATTAAAATTATTCACCTGAATGAGTTATTTTTAACCAGAGCAGTTAAGAAGAAGGAAACTATTCATAGAGACGGAAACCATTTTTCTGTACCCAGCTAAAAATTGCAAAATTGCACATTTTAACGTCCCACGTTAAAATGTGCAATTTTGCAATAATTCTGCAAAGAAGAGTGGGCCAAAATTCCACCACAGTGATGTGAAAGACTCATTGTCAGTTATTGCAAACGCTTGATTGCAGTTCTTGCAGCCAAGGGTGGAACAACCAGTTATTAGGTTTAGGGGGCAATTACTTTTTCACATAGAGCCAGGTAGGTTTGGATAGCTTTTTCCCTTAATAAATTAAATCATCATTTAAAAACTGCATTTTGCATTTACTCAGGTTATCTTTGTCTAAATATTTTTGATGATCTGAAACATGTAAGTGTGACAAATATGCAAAAAACTAAGACATTAGGAAGGGGGCAAATACTTTTTTTCATGGCACTGCAGTTGTTTTCTAAACCCAGCGCCATGACGCAGACACAGCTAGCTGTTGAACAGAGTTAGTTGGTCAAAGCAATGAAAAAAGTGTGGTTCTGCCTTGGGATGAGCTTTGCAGACAGAAGTTTATATGTTGTTGCCATTTGCAACCACTTGAAAGCAGTAAGAATAAAAAAGTGTGGAAGAATTTCTCTGTTCTGGTCCTTTAGTCTTGCTCCTCATGCTGAGAAGACATAATTAACAGAACACAAATAATCTAAATTATGGTAGACAATTAAAACTGTCCATCATAACAATTGTCTTTGCTTCTTGTCCATGCTTCTTTTATCTTTGATGGTTATATTTGGAGTTTTTCCTCTTCATGGTGACCTCTTCTGTAGTCCCTTTCCTGTTCAAGCCAACTTTGCAACAAAACATTCGACCTACATAAAGTGTCACTGTGCATGAGCAGCTCGTTGGCTTGTTGGAGGACTGCCTTGTACTGTCTCCACTAGTTGAATTCCAATAATCCCGCTATCTGCATTGCCTGAGAGATACACAAATATGGGAGAATAAAGCTTCAAACTTCAGTGTTGCATCCACATGTTGTTGCTCTTTCCAAGTGGTTAAAAAATTAGTCACTGCAGCTTTAAAGTAAGGATCGGTTGGTTCATCAAGACGTGATCTAACAGAAATTATGTGACTTACACAGAAATTTTAAATTTGTGTTTAGACTGAAAAAGTGGTCTGACCCACAGAAAAGGTTTTGACTGACTGCTTATTGCTAATCTGAAGCACAGATATGAAAACTCATAACCTGATCCCATCTCATGCTTCATGAAGAGCAGCAGGCCTTTCAACTAAGACGTCAGAGTCACTCAGCCTCAGTGTCATTTTATCTGATTTCCCGATTGCCCTCAGTGTTAGACACACAGAGAGATAAGCACTTCTCTCATTCTGCCTCACACCTCAGAAATACACCCTTCTTCCCCCTGTGGAGACAGGGGTCTGGAGCAGAAGCTGCAAGTGTGATCATCATGTCCCCATGCTGACATGGTGCTGACCACAGAGACGCTGATCCAGGCTACTGGACAGATGTGATTCATTTAGCTTTGTGTGTTGACACATCCTGTCTGCATTGCATGCAAGGGCAGCATTTCACAGCAACACTAAGAGCAGAGGCAGCAACACCAGAGAACCCGAAGTCAGCACTGCTGTCTTACAGTACACTCCACTCAGCATGCATAAAGAAAAATATATCTGCTTTAGAAATTGTCATTTTGATACACTGGTAATATGCAGGTCAAATACAAGAAGTGAAATTTTTAGCCTGACTTTAAGCATGATTGTAAGGATGGCAATGACAGTACTAAAAAAATATTGGATCGATCACCATAAAATTTTGTGCAGCCTGGTGCCCAGAAGATCTCAATAACTTCGGCGATCCTAATTTTTTTTCTAGCAGCAGTATTTGGATGTCTTCAGTCATTCTTGCTTCCATTAAAATTAATCAATTGTATTTGCCAGTTGCTAGATTTTGACACTATCTTTTTTTAAAAATTGCCCAAATAAGTTTTGTTTAAAACCAAACACTGGAAAAACTGACGGGTCATAAATTCCTGCTGAGCTACGTGGTATATTACAAATTTATTGCCAACAAATCACACTTTGCTGTCTTTCACAACTTTGTGATGTCATGAAAAAGGCACTGCCCAGGTAATATGAATGTAACCAAACTGACTTATAATGGCTAGTCAACCTCACAAACACTGGGGAAACAAACACTGGTCTTTTGGACAGGAGAATGAAACATTCTTCTATAACGTGAACCTTTAACTTTTTAATCAAATAAAGGCAAAATTTAAATTATTTTAAAGGAGTCAGTGTATTAAAATTTTTCAATAGAACTGATATTACAATTTAATTTATTAATAAAAATTTCATCCCTTCATCTACATTCATTGTAAACTCTGCATGATCCTTCACTCCTCACGGCTCTGTTCTTTTCTCCAGAGAAAGGGCCTGATTCACATATGTATGGATGCCTTAGCTGAACAAGAGCTGACCTGCAGCGCTCTGATGTGGTCTAGGGAAATGACCCACCCTCCCACATGCACGCCTCCCCTGCTGGTCGCTCATGAATATGGCTCTAATTGAATTCACTGCAGACAAACGAGTGTTAATTGGGAGGATAACGATGACCATGGCCAACTATTCAGTGGCCCGGCCTTCAGAAAGTGGTAGACCTCCTACCCACCACAGTCCTGTTCTTCCCAGCAGGAGGGGGGGGTTTGTGGGGACGGGGGCTGCAGAGAGGTCGGGAGGGGATGGCTCCACAGTCTCTTGTGGGCCTTTGCTTTGGGAGGAAGCAATAAAGCAATAAAAAACCTGGGTAGTTGAGTCCTCTGTGCTCTAACTGCCCCCCGAACTCTAGTGTGAAAGGGTGGGGGGGGGTCCTGTGACAGATCATAACCGCTAACGACTAGACCTGTGTGTGTATGTGTGTGTGTGTAAAGTAGTGTTTGACTCATTTCAAGTTGTGCAGAAGTTTTTTGCACCCCGAGAGCAATAATTCAACAATTTTATGATGCAAATGCAAAGTGGCTGTGGAATAAACATATCCATTATTTAACAGGCGCATGTGTCATCACCATGAACGTACATCCACGTACACAAACAGCCTGACTATGATTATACAGTATATGAATTGGCCTGCAGGACCTCTCCCAGTTGCTTTGGATATTACTTTTTGTTTCCTTTATTACAGTCCTACAGAAGTGCGTCAATATTTAAAAAGTATGAAGGCAAATGTCTTTACTCTCACTTTGCCTTTCATATTTCTTATTGTTTCATTATAAATTTTTCATGAGGTAATATGATCAGAAATTGTGGACACTGGAAATTACTTCATCACTGGAAATTATGTGTAGATAACTGCTGGCTGCTTCGTTTTTTAATTTATTTCAGTGTTGATTACATTCAAGCACAAACATATTTGAATAAAACCACGTGATGTGACAATAACCAAAACTCAAGGCCAAACACTGAAAATGTTCTCAGTGGTCTGAATTTCATTTGATACTTTCAGCAGTTAAACATCAGTGAAGATTCTGCTTATATCAGCTGTTTAGTTGCTAACAGTTACAGTGAATCAAGATGAAGGGTGTGAAGAATCTGTATGAACTCAAAGCCTTCTGAGGCTTTTATAAGTAAACATATTATTTTTAGCACTGCTAGCAGCGTGGCTCTGGTGATGGTAAAATTGGACAGTTGGTAGTCCACCACTTTGGTCCTGACTGAAATATCTCAACAACTATTAGGTAGATTACCATCATATTTTATTCATGGTACATTCATGGTACCTACTCTAGTTGATTGATTTTTGTGACCTTGGTGATCTAATGTCTTTTTTCCAAGCACCACTCCTAGATCATGTGAACTTGTCCTATGGAATATCTAACAGATATGCCACTGGCACTGGTAAAACATTTTGACATTCATGGTTTCCAGATGATGAATCGTCTGTTTGCCAATCCCTTGATTTTCTTCCGGCTCCACCACAAAGTTGATGTTTGGATGATATTTGTTGGATTAATTACCATCAGATTAGATACTGACTTTCATGGCTGTGATGTCATGAGATAACTATATCTCCCTTTTCATCATTTCTATGAGTTTGGTTTATTACCAAATATCTGATGAACTGATGTTTCTTTTAGCCTCATTTGTACTTTGTGTGGACTGCAAATTTGTAGTAGTTTGATTTCTGGTATTAGCATTTAGGCCTGAAGAGCTGCTAGCACAGTATTAATGTTTTGAAAATATGTTCATAAACTGTAATTAAAAATGTATGTAAACTAGCCCATAAAAAATTGAAAATTTTTCCTTATTTCTCCCTCAAGATTTTCTGATCTCCAGTAATACAGACTGAAATCTTAAATACTGTAATAAAACTTTACAGATGGGGGTCTACAAGTCCATTTGGCCTGTTTTCTTTTATTCTTTTTTAAAGCTTGTGCCTGACTGCATTGCAAACATCGTGGCTTGAGGTTTTGGCCTTTCGGATCATCTTCTTTCTGTTTGCTCGCTGAAAATAAGTTCTCATCCTTTTCCTCTCCTACGGGAGCACAGCAACAGCACTTAATCACCCCCAGCTTGACCCTGGACTGTGGCAAGAGTTCAAAGCTACACTCAGCCTCCGCATCACCCAGAAGAATCTGTCCAATCACCTTGGTGTCCCACTGCCTCCCTCACTGGCATCTGCCTTCTTTCCATATATCACAGGTGAGCTTTGGCCATAAAGGGGATCACTCCATGGGGAGACTGTGCATCCATTTCCACCATTAAACTGGATTCAGCTGCTGCTTCTTCTGCTCTCCATAGGCATCCGGTGAGTAATGGATACCCCGGTGCCTCTTGCTGCCCTTTCTTATCTACTGTACAGCCTGCAGTCGTGCACTGACTCACACAGACAGAAAGACACAAGCACCCCCTCACTTACTCAAATAGAAACAGTTAGTCACTTTTAGTTCTCGTCTGGAGGCTTTTATACAGGAGATCTGTGTTCAAAAGAGGAATTTTGAATCATGACCCATTAAGTGATGGATTGGCCTCTGCATTGTACCATGTCCTTTATTGCCTGTCCTCTGGGGACTCTTAGAGATGTAATGTGCTCTCCAGAATTTTGCCATAAAGTCTTTGTGTTTAATCAGTGCTTTATTTCACTGATGACTTTCGGGAGGTAACTGTGTTGGTATGGGGGTTTTTGAATGAGAATTGTGGTCTGACTTTGCCATTGGCGCCTGTGTGTTGAGTAGCTGTGAACTCTTCAGCCACGTTGCACAGCTGGCAACACTTCATTGGTCTCACTGTGCTAAAAGCCCATGTCACAGGGCTGTGTCTAAACACAGGAATGATTTTCACGGCTGAGGGGACAACTCTCCAAAATAACTTTAGTGGTGGAAGACGAGATGAAGTAACTGCTTAGTTTGTGTGTCACTCGCAGAGAGACGATAGGTTAAAACACACAAAAGAAAGGATGTGGCATTATCCGGTCAAGACTGAAACAACAATGTTAAATTCTTCTGCCAAAAGACGCTCACAGACAGAGTGAAAGCAGATTATATGAAGAACTAATTACCCTTATAAATAAAGCTTTAAATAATATTTACACTCATCAAGACATAATCCTAAAAGTCAGTTTATTCATTCCTTCTTTCTGTCTGTCACCCACTCATTCAGTCTGTTTTTCTCTTTGGAATGACTTTGAAATGTTTTTAAATAGGATTATACATTTCCAGCTGTATTCCATTTAGTCATCTACATAAAATGCATAAAACTATTACTTCAACAGTATTTTGCTAAAGTGCCATGTTTCATTTCAAAAGCACCTAATCCCAAATGAACACAAGGACATGTTTTCTGAAAATAATTTTGATAATGTGTAATTTGCTTCAGGCAACTGCTTTTGTCCAGACTATTCAGTTTTCTTTTTAGATAGAACATGAAACATGTCTCATGTAGTAGAAAAAATCAGCAGATCATCACGTATATCACATACTTGAATGACTCGAATGTCTCGACACCCATTGCATGGATTAATTGTAAAAATACTCCCTTAAGGGTTTCCAACAGTATTTGTTGTAGTTGCAGTGGCAGGCATGTCCTTCACTGTAAATGTAAGTAGGCCTATTTGTGACAAATAACAAAATAATAATCAGCTGCCTCTCCGGTGACTCCTTCCTCCCACGGAAAGACTTCAATTCTACCTTCTTAAGCAGGGATTATATTTTCCGCATCTGCAAGACTGCTAGGGTCCACTCAGGTCCCAGTGATGTAAAATTTGTTATCAGACAGTTAGCGCAAGGGTCAGTGTGGACGTACGCGTGCCTGCCTGTTTTTTGTTACTGCGCCGACTTGTCTGCAGAGAATTTACATTACAGTGCACCTACTACGCATGCTCCCCAGGTGGTCCTGTCAAAGAAGTATAACAGGAATGACTACTTGGCCGTCAGCTCTCCAGCTGTCTGTGTCCATAATGGAGTGTAATCTAGGCTTTAGAGAGCAGTTAGCGACGGTAGTTTTCTGCTCTGCAGCTTCAATGAGCTCAGCACCAATTTTTGAACTAGTTTTCATATGTGGGAAGTTCTGGTTAGAGGGGCCCTACAGCTAAAGTGAATCTATAGAATAGAAGAAAGACTATCTTTGCAAGTTACAGTCCAAGGCAGTGGAGCTGAAGTCCATACAAGTGCAGGAAAATATCCACTTAATAGCAACTTGGTCAACCTGCCAGGCTGTCAATGAGGAATAACGATGGGGAAAGGGATGTAGCTACAGGGTCAGCAGCAACTAAATTTAATCAAACTGCTAAAAACAATGAAATAAGAGATACTAAAATGAAATATCAAATATAGTATGGCAGTGTTAAATGCTTTAATAGGGTTATGCTGTATATTCAGAGTGGTTAGAGGCAACATGAATGGCAGTCTTTCTTGTGATACATAAAGCACTTATGTGGTGAATCATCCCACTGATCAAGCTGTGATAAAAATACAGACGTAGAAAATGCTCATGGCAATTCCATACAGTATAATGACATTTACATTTCCTCACCACAACCTCTGGGAAGGCTAAAACTAGGAACGCATGTAATCTATGAAAGTCTTTCTATTGTCAGAGCAACTCTTAATACCTCACTCTATTTAAACATGTCTGAAAAGCTTCAAAACACAAATCTTCCTGTTTTCAGTCAGATGGGGAGTGATCTTGATTTCAAGAAATTGAGTTGAAGTAATCCAAAACTCAGATAATGTGAAAGACACTTAACGTAATGGCTGAGATGAAATGCCGTCATGCAATGTTGCCTGTTACATGCATCTGTCTGCTGCATGAGGTCATGTCTGGTCAGGTTCATCATGGCTGTGGTCCCCAGCATGGAAAAAACTGGGACCTGCTTGATATCCTGCCAATGCTGAATCAAAAGCATTTAAGCCTAAATGTATTCCCACAAAGGATATACAGTGCACAAAGGCATTCTGTAGTGCCCAAAGGTAAAGTGAAGCCATAGAATTGGGGAAACTTTGATGGCAGAGTTTTGTGCACAGGTACAGGCCGGTGAAATAAAACTCTCCCCTGGCGGAGTGCTGCTGAGGCCATGTGTTTGACATGAAATGTTCCAGAAGTGTTAAATTATTCCTCCATGAAACTCAGTCTATTTCTCTATCATCGCTCTGGTTTGGTCACATTTGATCCTGCCACCTCAGTTTAAAGTTGTTCATTTTGATAGGCTGCTGTTTCCCCCGCTCAGCACCCACCCTTGTCGCGAGTTAACAGCCATCGTAAATTTATGTCTCTTACTTTTAGAGCACAAAAACTTTGACGATTGAAGTACAGAGCACCAGAGATTGTCTTTCAAGGGGCACCTATTATTCATCAAAGACCTCCAGCGGAACCATAACCTTGCTTGAACAATGCACAGGCAAAGATGAGGCAAAGGCTTCTGGGAGATATTCCATATTAAAGCTTGTTTGAACACCTGAAACAGAAGGCAGCACACAGAAATGGGAAATTCCCATCGTCAGAGAGGCATGGCGACGTATCCTGAGGGTTGTGAGGATGCAAGCTCCTGGTGTGTAATTACTGGACTGGAAAATGCAGTTTAGTTCAATATGCCACTCAGACCTCACACACTGTATCAGTGTCACAACAGAGATGAGAAAATGAGACATTTATTGTGAATGACAAATGAGAGAAGTTTTAAAAGTATGTAAAAAAGCAGCTTACTGTCAAGGCAGGTGGCTCAGACTTTATGTTGTATTCATGAGTGTGTCTTTGCTGCTACCCAAGAGCAGCACAGGTGTCATCCAAAATTTTAGCGTGTACAGTAATACAAAACATATGTAGACTAATTACAGTTTTAACATCTACTTCTAAAACACATAGCAACAGCTCAGCGCTAACAGTGTAAAATCTATGTTTTGCTTTGTTTTGTCAGGACTGATCCAGCCTGGATAACATTCTGGAAATCACAATTTTCATTTTAGAACTACTGTTCAACCATTACTCTAAGACTTAATGGCATTCAGAACACTGTCACACAGCTGTTATGTTATCCAATTAGTGCGGCTATGTCAGCTCATTCATTGTGAGCTCCGCCTTTTTAAAATGGCAGGGTCTATGTATAAATTAATTTGGTAGAATTTCTGACACACCTGACAAACTACAGAAAACGTACCTCAGGGCAACTGTTGGACACTTTTTAAAGAAATTTTGGTACAAAACATGTTGGGGCATGGCCAGCATGGTGGTGCAGTGATTAGAACTGTTGCCTCACAGCAAGAGAGTCCTGGGTTTGAATCCACCCACCAGCTGGGGCCTTTCTGTGCAGAGTTTGCACAGAAACACATTTCTACCTGTGCCTACGTGGGTCCTCTCCAGGTTCCTCCAAAAACATTCATGAGTTAGGTGTGTTGAGTGAGTTGGCAATTCATGACAGGTGGGATAGGCTCCAGGCCCTCTGTGAGCCTGAATTGGAGAACAGAAGAAAAAGGATGGATGGATGGATGCATGGATGAGCCAGACAGATGAGCTGTCTGCTAGATGTCCTTCGTGAACATTCAGTGGATGTCCTACTGTGAGTAAAAACAAGACCCTACCCAACATGATTAGACCAGTTGTTCTCAACCTTTTTCTGAAATGCTGCACCCGTAATCAAACTTCACCTGATGAAGTTCAAAGAAACAGAGGGCTTCTTACTTTTTCAAATGAACTGCATACCGCAGCTTTCTATCGTTCTTTGAAGCCTCACTCTTCACTCACCCAATGAGCACACCGCAGAGAGAGATAGTAGATGCTGTTTCTTTGCCTGGAGAGCAAGATGCTGTGAAAGCAGTAGGATACTGCCCATGGATTATTCACTTGGTCTTTTTTTTGGGAAATAAAAATACTAAATGGGTATGAAAAGTGGCTGAGAGTTAATGACTTTGGAGTGAAAAGGTTTTTTTTAAAGTTAAAAGTTTATAGTAATTTCTTTAGATATAACTTGTTTATACTACTTACATATAGTTTATTTTCTTCTTAAGTGCCTTAGTTGATGAAAAGAAATGCACCAATCTTCCATAGTATGATATAATAATTGTGAATAACAACGTCTGACAAAATTAAGCCAAGAGTTTTTGTTCATTTGTGAGTTTCATAAATACAGCTCTTCAGCCTCTTGTAACTTTTCGTACTGATAAGCATGAATGGAGAAAAAGACTTTTTTTACACAAAGAGAAAAACAAGCCCACCTGCCTTTAACTATGCAGACTAGGTGCACACGTTAGCAGAAATGGTAAAGCAGGCCAGTGCAACAGACACAAACTTCAAAAAGAATGTGAGCTACATACACAATGTTATTGCCTTTGACTTCAAGAGAATGTGGAAGTTTAGTTAGTGACGACAGAAGCTGTGTTTGTGTATTTTACACTGACTCAGGGCCAGACAGCAGGGACATGGGGCACCTCATGACATGTATGAGAGGTGACTGGATGACAGATGCTAACGGCGGAGCCATGTGTAAACACGCCCATTGAAGACAGTGTCAATCAACACCCCAGATTAGAGCTCAGCCTATTAGTCAAGTCAGAAATCCTTCATCTCTCCTTCAACAAAACTTCAGCAGAACAGCAGACTAATTGAAGTGCCAGCGGACTGAACTGACCCGCAGACAACAAAGCGATAACTCTGAATTATAGCAGATTAACAGAGACATTGGTTATGTAAAGCTAAAATAAGTTTGAGATAAAAGTTTTAACAAGAAGATGAGACCAGATAGTTTGCATTAACTTTCACATCCATGGTCACAGACCAGATAACAGAACATTTATTCAAGGGCACTACAGGAAAAAAAAATCAATGTCTCTGCTTATTTTTCACAAGGCACTGGTTGTGAGCACTAAACTTTATACCAATCTGGCCTGGATCACAGTCAAACAGCTTGAAAGTCAAACGTGGATGGAAAGGGTGATAGATGTTGAAGCAGAAAGAACAGGAAAACCACTTGTTATTCTAACTTGAGATTTGCAAGATAGTTACTTACACTCATCAATTGAAAAAGTAGACAAATTAACTACATTTGCATTACCATATTATTGTAGTAGTTTGTTACCAAGTGAAAACAAGTGTTGGATTGTATTGAGATTTGTATTTTATGTATCAATTCCAGTGATGGTGAGCGGCAGTCATTTAGCCACAGGTGTGTTGACACTTTGGGGGGTGGGTGATCCAGCCAAAAGATCAGATGACAATCTTATGGGGTAACAAAACATAACCATTCTCCCCACAGATGTAGTTGGAATCATTATCAACTAAGTACATGATTCAGTAGCTTCTACCCCATGTATAACCACCTTTAGCAGCAATAGCTTGAATTAATTGTTTTCTCTATGACTTAGTCTCAATCATTGTGGAGGAATTTTGGCCCCACTCCTGTGTACAGTGTTACTTCATGTTCGTGCACAGCTCTCTTAAGGTCACTGCAACACCTTGACTCTTTTCTTTTTCAGCCATTCTGTTATAGATTTGCTGCTGTGCTTGGGATCGTTGTCCTGTTGCATGACACAATTTCAGCAAAGCTTTAGCTGTGGGACAGATGGCTTCACATTTGACTGTAGAATACTTTGGTATACAGAGGAGTTCATGGTCGACCCAATGACTGCAAGGTGCCCAGGTCCTATGGCTGCAAATTGAACCCAAATCATCTCCTCTCCTCCACTGTGCTGACAGTTGGTATGAGGTGTTAGTACTGATATGCTGTGTTAGGTTTTCTGGTGCTGTGCATTATAGAGAAATATCTCCACTTTGGTCGTATCTGTCTAAAGGACATTGTTCCAGAAGTGTTGTGTTTATTCATATGCAACTTTACAAACCTAAGCTGTGCTGCCAAGTTCTTCTTAAAGAGAAGAGGCTTTCTCCTGGCAACCCTTCCAAATAAGCCATACTTCAGTTCAGTTTTTTTCTAATTGTGCTGTCATGAACTTTAACATTTAATATGCTAACTGAGGCCTGTAGAGTCTGAGATGTAGTTCTTGGGGTTTTGTTTTTTTTTTTTACAATTTCTTTGAGCATTACAAGTCTGAGCTTGGGGACGTCAACTCCTGGGAATATTGTGCTCCCTTTCGGGGTCGTGACAGTGGATCATCTAAATCCATCTTACCTTATCCATAGCATCCTCTTCTGTCAAACCAGCAATTTACATGACCTCCTTCACTACATCCATGAATCTTCTCTGTGGTCTTACTCATGTCCTCCTGCCTGGAGGCTCCATACTAAACATCTATTGCTGAATATATCCACTATCCCTCCTCTGCACGTTCATCGTTGAAAAGCATTTAATATACCAATTCAAGATCACACGGATCACATACCATCATCGGATCACCCACTCCTACACTTGAGTGCTTTCAGCTAAATACTAAAGTCAGCATGCTAACATGCTCACAGTCCCAATGCAATCATGCCAGTGCCTAACAGGTATTGTTTATCATATCTTAGTCTGGCATTTTAGCAAGCTGACATTTGCTAATTAGCACTAGTTGAAGCTGGTGGAAATGTTTTCACTTCTGTAGGAAATATTTGGTGATAAATCAAAGTACTGGATGAAGCTACAATAATGTTTTGGTCCATCGGTGTCTCTGCTGCACCTGGGATCAAATTAAGGCAGTGTGATCAGTGTTTACAGCATCTGGTCTGTGTATGAAATCTGAAAAACTGAATGTCTTCAGCAGCTCTCCTGAGGCACACACTGAAATCCACACTGCCAAAGACCAGGTGTTTGTTTAGAAATGCCTCTCTTCGTCTCTTTGCAGCCTGGTAGCATGGGGAGAAGAAGAAGAAATTACCATTCAGTACCTTTTATAAAGCATTGATGATTTCTGTCATACTGTGAGAAAATGAAGCCTAAATCTTGGGAAAAAGGCACTGTCTTTTTTTTCTTTCTTTTTTTCACTAAATCTGATCTTAGAAAGAGTCAAGGTGATGTCATGGTGATGTCTCCTGACAGAGGAGCTTATTTTCTTGTCTTGTCACACATTACATCCACCAGAGTTTATAAAACCTGCATGCTTTTTATTTTTCCTGGTAGTCCCCCTCTGTGAGTGTTACGCTGCATTAAAGCCATTATTTTTGTTTCCGTAGTTTAGATTGGATAGGTTGAATGGTGTCATATAAAACCATGCTGGTGGTTCTAGAAAGGCTGCATCAGAGTAATGCGATGTTCGCAATCTTTGGGTTTGTTTGTAACGAAGAGCAAAACATTCATGGTTGTTTGAGTTGAACGTGAAACCGCTGCATGGATGATGTCATTGCAGCAACCACAACCACAAGAGCCATATTAATTTTCATTGAAAACAAAGATGACCTGAGAGTTTAAACTACCAGCATGCAAGACACACATAAATAGGACACATAAATACAGTACACTACAGCATCAGGGGCTAAAAGTTCACATATGATTTCTATTGTGCCTAAGAGTTCTGTTTTATAGATCCTTTTCCTCTTGTGAGCCTGTGTGTGTGTGTGTGTATATATATATATATATATATATATATATATATATATATATATATATATATATATTTTTTTTTATTTTTTTTTTTTTTTGTTGGGTTGGTTTTTTTTTTTTTTTTTTTATTTATATTTATATATATTTATATAAATATATATATATAATTATATATATATTTTTTTTTTTTTTTTTTTTTTTTTCTG
>VUQS01018626.1:11330-24890 GCA_015108495.1 Heterochromis multidens
TATAAAACTCAAAATGACCTTTTTTTTTTCTTAAAATGGTACATTTTCTCACTTTAAACATTTAATATGTTTTCTGTGTTTTATTGTGAATAAAATATGGTTTTATAAGATTTGCAAATCATTGCATTCATTTGTTTTTTTTTTTTGTTTTGTTTTTACACAGCATCCCAACTTTTTCAGAGTTGGGGATGTATAAAACATAAAAGAGGTATATGTTCTCTGTTGCACTGGGGAAAGATGCTGAATGCTGAGTAGAGTCATTGCAAAGTTTTTCTTGTGCATTCAGAGAGCTGAAAATTTAGCCACAAGTTGCATGACACTGTTTACCAAACATAGACAGAGCATAAACGGGGATACATTTTAACAAGACAAAAGGGTTGTGAGCACTGCAGCAATTACACCACAAGACCCCCAACTAAAACAATACCTGTAAAAAGGAGCCAATTTAAACTTCTATTATACTACAATGCCAGCATAACTGCAGCATTTATTATGTAAAGTATTTTGGCCGACTGAGAACAATTAAAGTATTTCTAATCGTCCAAGTAAAGGCAGTGTGGAGGTCAGCATCTATATAATAAGCCAGAGTCTGTAATAAGATTAAATACTAAATATCTTTCTATACAGCTCTGTTGTCCAGAGAATATGAATCAGTGTGTGGCTGCTTTATTGCTCCAAGACTATTCTCTGTCTTTTGTATGCTCTAGAAATTGGCAAAAAGTCAAGAAACTGGGGTACAATTAGTTCTTTTCTGTCTAATTTTCTTTTGCTATCTTTTCATAAAGCACCAGTACCCAGGCAGCTTTTCTTGCAGCAGGCCGATCTTACCTCATCCATTTATCTGTGTGCATATGTGTCTGGTGCATGTGCCCAAAACAGGGCCCTTGCCTAGTCTAATTTGTCATATAATACTTGGCAGTAAGGCCAAAAATTTTAAGAGGATTTACTGGATATTTTAACTTTAGATTCACTGTTAAAT
Organism: Heterochromis multidens; assembly: GCA_015108495.1. Classification (NCBI taxonomy): domain Eukaryota; kingdom Metazoa; phylum Chordata; class Actinopteri; order Cichliformes; family Cichlidae; genus Heterochromis; species Heterochromis multidens. The sequence goes on from VUQS01018626.1 coordinate 12,310, forward strand.
CTTACATAAGGTCCAATAAAATTACCTGGACTACAAATGTTTTGAAGCAGAAGGTTGAGGAGGGAAGGGAGAAGGGGAATGGGGGAAAAACACTTGTCAAAGGGGCATTATTCAGGGTTTAAAAAGACTCCTACAACATCAGACAGCAATGCATTTGAGATTTTTACTCTTGACTGAACACCATATGTCTGAAACACCTCTCTGTGCCATCAATATCAGAGTACAGTAGACAAGACAGGCATACTGAGGCCACACAGACAAAAAGTCAATTTGTTCAGAGAGCTGCACAAAAGATGCCAGTTCCTAAGTAGCGAGAGGCCCCTACTTGAAGAGAACAGGCCATGATGCATGTATGTCTGCCTTCAAACCCTCCTGTGGTGCTGCAGTGGGTTTTCACTGTTTATCTCCTGCTAGTTTGTGTGAGGGGAACTAATTAAGATCTGCCTGCAGGTGGCCCATGCTGGCTTTTACAGGTCTGAGAGGAGACAAAAAGGAGTAGGAGGCCACACCCAGGCGGGAAAAGGGGCGACAGCCTCAGGTCACAAGATGACACAGATTATAGATCTGGTGCTGCAAGACAGAGTAAATAACTAGGGGAGTTATTAGGTAGATGGAGAGGCTGGAGAGAGTCAAAGCAGTTACATAGAGAACAGAGAGAAACAAGTAAATTAGAGCAGAAAGCAGGGGGAGCAAGGACACAATCATTGCAATCAGCTAAACAAGGCCTTCCTCTGTTTAGGGGCTAAGAAGTGTACTTGGAAACATTTACTCATTCTCCAAGAGGGTAAATGTCAATCTGCTGCAGGGTGGATTTAGGATCAGCAGCCCTGCTGGGGTTTGTTATGATTTCATTAAACAGCCAACCACTAAATCGCACAAATTTACAAAATCAGAGTGTACAACAGGACACACACACAAACACAGTATCACATCAAACCACTAAGCCACTAGGTTCTCACATGCGTGTACACAATCCACGGAAACAAGTGTTTGCCTGAATCGTACCAAAATCAAGCCTCATTTGCTGAGGGATAGGTAAACAAATAGTGAAGGAAGTATTTACAATAAAAAAGGAAGAATTATGTTGATGACTCTGAAACAAGTGTATTTTGTGTTTGTGTTGGTGTATTTTGTTTTCTATTTACATTATTTCATAAAATTTAAAAGAATTACTGTAAACTGCTTTTAAACAAATAAACATGGCAACAACATTGACCTATCTTTTCAGTGGGAAAAAGTGTGCTTGTGAATGTCTGGGGTTCAGAAGAACAAAGACATGATTGCGTGCGGACGCTGCCTTGCACCACTTCCTCTTCAGAAGCCCAGAGACATCACAGCCAGCTGTATTGATGTCTCTCTCTCTCACATGTGAATAAACATACACACATGCACATTTTGGGGGTAGTCTGCTTTAGCGAAGCCAAACAAACAGTGGAATGTTCCAGCCACTGCTGTCACAGAGAAATTAAAGTGATAGAGATACCAGAAATGTTGAATAAATGCTGTTTGAACAAGTAGCAACCATAACTGCAAGAAGAGCCTGCTCAAACTTACATTACAGCTGGAAGTTGTGAAGGAAGTCCAAAATATTTTAGAATATAAAATAACAGAAAACTGATACAGTGTGTGTGCATGCATGTCGCTTCAGGCAGTATGGGTGGATCTAGTAGCTGCAGAAATCTAGATAAGGATGGCAAATGACAGTGCTGTCCATGGTGGCGTGACACCAGGGGCAAAACAAACCAGCTGTTATGGGAGTGCCCATCAAGGTCCAAATATGAGCTTGGCTGTTACAGCTGAAAGTTATGGGCACAGCAGCTACGCAATGGATACAAATAGGCACTGTCTGTCTCTGTACCTCACTCTCAAACACTCAGGCATAACGCCAAAGTGTCTCAAACCCACACGCAAACTGTCATACACACGCACACATAACACATAAAAGATTTTTAAAAAACCGTGTGCAAACATGCCCATGTCATACGATGATACTGTCAGATAAACATAGCTGTCACTCGAAAGAAAGTATTTCTTTCTAGTACTAATCTAGTACTAATCACAGAAAATCAGACTTCCTACTTAATGCTAAGTGTAACATGAACACTTTTATAGTCTGCCACTTGAGAATCACTTATATATAAATATATACACAGTTTGGTTAGTTTGGTTAGTCAGTTATGGTGTCTATACTGTGAAATCTTACATTTTCCACAGCATCCCTCTGACCAGCAGATAAGATCAGGGGGCATGGAGGGATGGAGAGGTTAAGAAAAGGAAAGAAAAAAGACATGAAAAAAAATAGCAGGAAAGCCAGTGGAATTCAAGTGCTTTGTGGAGGAACAGTCCTGGACCAATGCCATGAACAGGCAGGTCAAAAGACTGCAAGAGAGAGTGGAAGCATTCTTGTGCAACTCTTGTTTTACTATTGAAATTAGTTTTGTTAAAGTTAAATTAAGAGCCAGAATTAGACTCTGTGGTTGAAGAGTATTTTATTACCCTTCAGATATCTTGAACTATAACTAGAAATTGATGGATATTGTGTAAGGTTTTGTGATTCTGTATTCCTCACAGAAGTGCATTAAGCTTTTAGTTTTCAAGAGAGAAGAAAGGAGAATGTAGAAAGAAAAAGAAAAGCCAGCAAACCAGAGATGGCAGTGAGTGATAGATGTGATTTACAGAGCCACAACAGACTGAAAGAATGCCTATTAAGAACTTACAATTATTCTGGACTCTTCCAGAATAACAATAACTCTGTTCATATGGCATGAAGGCTTGTTGTATGACAATATATATCATATGCCTTTGCAGTCACCATCTCAAGCAAGTTGAACACTTGACAGGAGATTTTGGGCCATCATATTAGACAGCACTCTTCATCACCATTATCAAACCACAAATAATAATTGAGAGGACAAAAATAAAGATCAGAGACTTGGAGAATCAGTGCCAAGAGTCAGTGAAGCTGTTCTGGGGACACATGGTGGTCCAACACCTTACTTGCAGAGTAAGATGCAGCAGAGTACCACAGACGTGCAGAATACAGTTCTGCCTGAAATGTTGCACAGATAAATATTACGAATGTTAGTAGGAGTTAGTTAGTTAGGAGTAAATTCACCATGTTGTTCACATGGTCCAGAACACAGCACCTTCTTCCTGTATTTACTCTTTGTTACTCCCACCCCAGATACATCTGGCCAAAAGGCAGACTGAACATTCTTGCATGGTTAGTAGTGACACATTTTGGTTTACTTGGAGTTTTATCTGTAAAAAGAAACCAAACCGCAAGAGAAACCTACAAGTTCACAAATTTATCAACTGATTTAGACCAGAGTAAACAATCTGTAGGTGTGAAAACACCCTCAGACACTTTTTGTTTTGTTTTTTTATCCTTTAAGCACAAGCCCATACAAGCGACTCAGTGCAAAATAATTAAAATTACTACATTTTTATATGTCACAGTACAACACAAAAACTGCATCATATACAGTTCCCAAGCTGTTACCTCTGTATTAAGAGATGATGCAGCTCACTTTGAGAGATGTACACTATGGACTGGCTTATTCATGACCGGAAACAACTACATATTTAAAGTAGCACTCAACCGTTTTAAAGCCCATCTTTTGAAACCTCTAACCTTCAGAGTTTAGTCTTTTGGAACTTTGTATTACTTCTCAGTACAGCACATAAACACCAATCTGGATGAAATGATGCCACACAAGACTCATTTAAAACACACACTACTAAGATATCAGCGCAAAACCTTTCCGCTTTGTTTCTGTGTCAACGCTTGTAATAAATGTTGACGGCTTACTCTTTCAATCACTTAGTGTGGTAGTAATGGTTTCTTGGTACTGCTGAAAATATAGAGTGAGTTAGTAGATAAATGACAAAGCACATTTACACAGGAAGCAGAGAAAATCTAATCACATCAGAATAACATTGTGGTACATGTTTACAAAATTCATTCAAATGACCAGGTCGGTGGGAGGACAGCTCAACGTGCATTCACAATTCAAACAACAAACAACATCAGTGAGGGCATGTGGTGACAAGCCAGTTGCACCATAACATGTTATGTAATCCAGTGAGAAGGATTTCTTTGACATTTCTCACAAGACTAAAGGGATAATCCCCTTTACAACACTACATACCTGATATGGCCCTGGCCCTTGAGAGTCTCTTTAACCCTCAAGAGAGTTGAACAAAACAAATAAATTCAGAGAGCAGCTAGAGGGGCTCTCTGCGTTGACAAAAGGCCTTTCGATAGCATGACCAGTAGGGAAATCAGTATATTATAGATTAGTGAATAAAGGTCAGTGCTGGGTGATGGATGGGAGGGAGATGGAGCCTTAAGGAAGAGCTGAGGGGAAGCTTTCTGGGACTTACTGAGTTTTGTCAGTCACCACAGGCAGTGGAATATCCTCACTCATGTCGTCTAGCTCATCAGTTAAGCTGTTGGCCCGGGAGATGTCGATAGATGTGCTGTTATTAGGACTCTTCTTCACTGCAACGACAGAAACATAATATTCCCAGATACATATCGGGCTGGTAAACAGAATACAAGTTTATACATGCTTAATTAATACACAGGGGATGTTTCTAAATTAGTTGAATGAAAGGTTTTTTTAAGGTTTAAAGTTGTGAGTGGTTGTGGACAGTGAAGGTGTCACACTAAGGTACCAAATGCAAAATAACTCATAACAACTCATACACACTTTAAAACAACACAATTTAGCTTCTCTGACTTCTAGTTTACATTACACAGTAATAAAAGTGCCTTGTGTACCTTGATCTGAAAATTATAATTTCAGACACAGTATAAAATTTCATTGACTAAGACAGCGTTGTGTGTCATTGCAATAGTTGCACCGGGGGGAGGAAAAAACAGAAAAACACAAAGGTACCTGGAGAACCAGGGCAGCTCAGAGTGAAAGATGACCAAGAATGCTGAGGAGGGCCTGAAGTCATGAAAATTAACAGAAGGAGAGAGGAGAAGAAAGAAGAAAGGAAAGAAAACAGACTTGAAATAAACACACTCATACATTTCATTGCATTTCAAAAGAGCACACTCACTAATAGTATAGCAAAGGTGTTGCAGCTCTGAATGAACTTTGAAAATTATGCAAAAATTCTTTATATGAGAAGAAACTATGTAGTTTAGTGTTGTAATATGGGTTGAATAAATAAATAAAACATATAGCAATTTGTTTGAAATAATTGTAACAGACCAGCTAGGAGAAAAGTACCCATTTCTGGCAAATTCATAAGAGAAACACCATAACCAGAAGTTGAAATTGCAGTGCTCCATTTCAACAGTCTAGCCAGCTGGCTGCTGGCGCGGGTAAAAACAACAGCAAAGAACATCATGTGTAGCAGGGTCTTGACCTGCAGTCAGACTGTCAGCAGAGTTTGACATGTCTCTCCTCCAAACCACCAAGCCTTCATTGTGATAAAGAATGGAGAGGCAAATCGTCGTCCAAGAACAGAATGACCATTCCAATTCAAGCAAAAGCCATTCAACCTCTCTTGTGTTCCATCATCGAGTTTGTTTGACATTGTCCAATGTGGAAGCAGAGATAGCCAGAGAGAGAGAGAGGAGAGAGAGAAGAGAAGTGAGAGGAATAGATTCTAACCAGAGCCAACTTTAACAGCAACTTCAGGTCACTGAAGAAGACATTAACTGGCTTATTGGCTACAAAAATAGGACAAGGGTTTATTGACAATATGTAGTTAATCTGGTCCATCAGTTTAAATGTTTTTGGTCAAGGCTGTGACCCACGGGAAAAGGAGAGAGAAAGAAAGAATTCAAAGTATAGAAACAAGATGGCAATAGAAACAGAGTGAGAGACCGGGTGATCCATTCTCACAGACAGGGACTTGGGTGGGGCCAGACAGATAAGTGGAACGATAAGCTGGACACTGACTAAATCAAACAATGACCAGTTTATTTCTAACCACTGGAGTTCCACAATGGTAGCTTATCAACTCCACAACTCCGCTCCCTCTCCACCTCATTTTAGTGTCCCAGTCTGGGTCCCCACGGTCCCCAAGGCCCCTGTCCAGCCCTGTTCCTCGCCCATGATGTTGGCAGGGCACCCAGTAAAGAAAACAGGCAGGTCAACATAGGCCCAGTCTCTTTGCTTGGCTCTGGTTTGGTCCGGCTGAGGACAAAGGCCCAGCCAGCCAGTAAGTCTAATTAAAATACTGTCTGGGCCACATTACATAGACAGGCTAGCTAATGATTAACACAGGCAAGTGGAAGAAAAATAATTATTTACCCAGTGAAAGGGGCTACTGGTTACAGCGCAATAATCACTACTGTATATACTCAATTTTTTGGTTTGTTTCTACAAGAATAACAAGTACATTAACAAAAGTATTGAAAGTATTATGACATGGAAACTTGAGATATGGTGGGATCAACCATTGGACTGGATTGCTTAAAGAACTTTGTTGACATTATCACTCTGACAAAAGCATATGAGATGAGGTGACCTGGATGTATACTCACCTGATTGCCTGAGCATCCTGGTGATTCCTGTTAAAAAAAAAAAAAAAAGGAAAATATAAGTACAGGACTGTGTAACATAACTATATTTTCAACTATTTTTCGCACCTTTCGGTTTTCCTTTTATGAAAAATGACTGACTGATGTTTGTGAAGTTTAATCCAGATACAGCTGCAAAATTATCTTACCGGAAAATCACTAAAAGCCAATATTACCCTGCAAATCTAATGCCTGCTGCCAAGCATTTCATTTGTGGGTAAGGGAGTGATACACCATAACAGCAACAGCAATCAACTACCGAAGTAAAGTGAAACCGACCAACTTCCAGGAAAGCATGAGTGAGTTGTATAAATAAATTAATGCTAGTACAGTAAATGTTAATGCATGTATATGTGATTCATTTAACACTCTGTTTTCAGTTAGGATCATCAAGATGGCTCAGTGATCAGTGACATTTCTTAGTAACAATTACTGAACAATTGTGGGTAAATTATTTTCAAGAAATCCAGAAGCCCAGTACCAAGTTGAAACAGTGATAAAACAATAAAACAGCCCTGGTGTAGACAGTTGACATTGCAGATGTCTGTTTTATGGGTGGATCTGAAGCAGAGATCATACGGTCCCGTGCTGTTTAAACTCAGACATTATAATTAGTGACAGCAGGCTGTAGACTTCGGCTTCTTTACATGGTTTTATGTCATCCATAACTTGTCCAATTCCTTTTTCCACTCCATAGTCTCCCAGTCTTTCATGTCTATTTATTTAGGATTATTTATTGGTTGCATAGTGTATGCAAAACATTTAAATTATTATTGGCCTGTGATATTGCTTGTATGTGTGTAAATATGTGGATGGATGTTAAACAAAATGTCCTACCTAACTGATTTAACATCAACTTTGATTTGGTTGGGTTTTTTTCCCACATGCATGCAGACATATGTTCTCTTTCATTATGTGAGATCCACCTAATTAAGCAGAAAACTACACAACTTTTCATCTGTACTGTGCCTGTTCTTCTAGTGATGGTTTCGCCTTTATGTCAAGTTTATGTCACTCCAGCTCTTTTTAAGATTGCATGCTTTGACAGGAAAAACTCATAAAGTGCATTTATTAACCTGAAGTCTGGGTCAGTTCATTTAGTGGGGTTAGCTTTTAACACAGGAAGCTCAACCACTGCCCCCTTTAACTAACTATCAATCATAAACTGTCTCTAATAGACCTGCATTGAAAGTAGAAGTCTCTGTTGTTATGTACAAGAGCTTATGAAGAACTGGGTGCCACCAGGTCAAATTCAATCACTCACTATGTGAATGATTAATAATCTGAAATGATCAGATTTGGTTGAATTCAACAGACAACAATTAAACAAACTCAGATTGGTTTTGGTATGAGTAAAAAATTGGTAAACTGCAACTGCCATTACAACAAATTCACACTTGTAACTTGCTCACAAGCTGGCATTTTAAAGATTTTTCCATTTAAGCTGTCTGTGACTTTCTGTGGCCAGCACAGGGGACAAGTGAAGCAGTAAAGAGCTTGTAACCATGACCTCTAATCACCACTGAGGCTGTAATGGCTTCCATGTGGCTTACTGGAGACACCTGGCAGCCATCTTGGCTCTAAAGGGATCAGGATAGGGCCTCTGTTGTACATCTGTTTACTATGTGAAAATAAGCAACTAGTACTCCTCACATTCTTCTTACAATAGCGTGTAAGACATATGTATATATGTCTGTATGTACCCATCTCCTCCTTAAGGGGTGGGCCAATCTCAATGAAACTTTGCACGAACATCATCACACATACAATTAACATATATATGTTTTTTAAAAAGATTTACTATAAATGCTTTTGATTGTCATATTCATCATCCCCCAGCGAATGGGATGTTACGTTCTCCATTTGCATTTGTTTCACGTGTCATGTTTAACGTACGTCGCCTGTACATAACTTAACAGTTACCAAAATTTGTATCAGTGATGGAATTTTGTTCGAATCACCACTAAATATGGAGTAAAGAATTTGAAAAAGTGCCTAAAGTGTAGCAAAAACCTGCGGCGCTACTGTATACAATGGTTGTTGCTGTTTATGAACTGAGAGGACGAAACTGACCAAACAAAGCAAGTGGCTCTAGAAGACATGATATGATGATGATGACAGAATTGTAAATATTATCACTACCTTCTGTCACTACTAATACACAGCTCCACAAAAATGAACAAATGAGATGACTGAGTTATTATGATTTAGTGTGTTCTCTTCCCATGCAGAGTGTAATGAAGGCGCTCACTGATCATTCCTCATGGTGAACAGTGCCTTATGGTGATCTGCTAGCCTTAAGGTATAAACATAGTAGGTCTATTACTGTATTTTACATTTTACTTTACAGTATTTATTGTAACAGGTAATTACAAGCCAGCAGCTAATAGTTCTAAACCAAGTACCATAAAAAATGCCAGTCTTCATGGAGTTATTTTGGCCACTTGAAGGTCCTGAAATCACTTCAACATTCTCAACACACATCATTTCATCAAACAAAATTGTATTAAGGGTAAGTTTTATTATTGCATTTATCCACAGTATCTTATCATGTTCTCTACATGACACACACTTTATTTCAACTTGGCTTTGCAGCAAAGATAGTTTTATAAGATATTAAATGCAATTCTTCTAAACACCTTCACAGAACAGCAGTCTGGGGTGTTAGGTTTAAAACAAAAATTCTCTTGTTAAGAGATCCAAAACTGAGTAAGTCTGATTAAAGACTAATAAAACAAGGCACAGTGCCCTCACGTGTAATCTTGGCGAGCTCACTGATTTCTCCGATTTCTTGGAAGAAAGGCATTTTGCAGAGGTTAGCCAGTTTTCTTTGAAAAAACTTTTTAGAGCAAATGAAGATCAAGTTTAGCATGTCAAAAATTTGTGAGTGACAATAACCCGTGATATCTATTTGATATGATTTGTAAATGTCACTGCACATTACACTAACACTAGAGACGTGATCCTTTAAATATATTACCTTCAACAGTCCCCCTTGGCTCTTCACGGAAAAATGAGACATCTTTCTTCTCCTCAGAGTCATCAATGTGATCATAGGTGATCTGGGGGATCGATACAGCTCTCTCTGAACCGACGCCCATAGAACCATTTCCTCTGCACTTCAGTCTCCTCTTGTTTAACTTTTTCTGACAGACAGAAGACAGTAAACATTAAATGAACAAGAAATTATGGTAACTGTAATGATAAAAATTATTTTAAAAAGCTATGCTGATTTATGTAAATAACTTATAAATATTTGAAAGAATTACAACAGTTTTGATACTGGTTTACTCTATTGACACTGGGCCAAAATACTGCAGACAGAGACACAGAAATAATCTCATCAACATACATAATAATCTCATCTTATATTCAGGCCACTGTTGCCTTTCATCATATTCCTAATACATTCTTTCTTGGGTACTGATTCTTGGGTACTAGTGACATAAGTGGTAACTGTTTAATCACAGTTTATCTGAGTGACGTTATAGCTATATTTTATGTGAGTCGGTGAGTTTGTGAGAACCTAATTGGTGCCCCAAGTCCATTCCACAGACCAACTGACCCACACCAACGTCACTGACATGGCCTTTATACAAACTAAATTATTTGGACTCAGTACATCAGAATTTGGCATTTCACAAGTAGCCAGCAGCTCAATCCAAATACCCAATGTTTGAAGCAGTCATTAGGAGAGAGGGCGAGAGGGAAGCTTTGTTGGGTGTTGAAAGACTAAAGAGGAAAAAAAGAAAAGAAAAAAGACGGAAGGGCAAAGAGAATGTGTAGCTAACACTGGGGTTAAGATATAGGAATATAAAGAAACAGACTCTTATGGAGTTAGATATGAAGAGGAGAGTGGGGGAAAAAATGTTAACAAGAATGTGAAAAAAATGAAGAAAGGTGAAAATACTCAGAGAGAGGAGACAGGAAGAGTGGGGAAGAAAAAGAAAAGAGTGAAATAAAGTGTGCTCAACAGAGAAAAAAGAGCAGGAATCTTGAAAGACAGAGAAAGCGGAGAGGGAGGAAAGACAGAGAAGAAAGTCACATGCTGAAACAGAAAAGAGCGGAAGAAGCCTTCATTCTCCCAAATGCATGTGGGTTCAATGCTACACAAAGATTTTTTTGTTGTTGTTCTACTAGACAAAGGTTTACTCCCATGAGAAAGGCGGTGGTGACATCATCTCAACTGACTGAGTCTTTGTCCAGCAGAGACAAAGGCCTCGAGTCATCCTGGTGGAGTCAGGCCTTTAAGGGGAAAAGGGGCTGTTGTGTGTGTCTGTGTGTATTTGTGTTTTGCGCGCATTGTGTCCTTACATGTGTGTGTATGTTTGTGGGAACTTAGCCTTCCCTTTTATTCTGTACGGCTTTGGTGCAATATAGCCTATATTGTTGCAGAAGGTGAACTACACAAGGAGACAATAACGTGTGGGCCACACGTATGCAAATCACAGTATCACAGTCTAACGGCTTTTTCCAACTACACTGTCAACAAGTACAGTCTAGATGGTGACACCTTGGATTCAAAGGGTTAAAATGTTAGGACAAAAGTCTCATTTATGAGAAACACAAAAATGTTTATAAAAATTTCAAATTGAGATATTGACACACAGCAAATCAAACACATAGTCACAATATTTTCAGGGTGGAGTTCACAGCCCATTTTGTATAGATCAAAGACAAGAGACACAATAAGCAATTGATAAGAAAAAAAGGGATTCAGATGGGAAAAAAGGTCAGGCTGGATTCAAAGCAGGACATCACAAGGCTGGTACCTTTTTCCCTACAAAGACATACTCGACATTTAAGGGCCTGCCTTAAATGCCTTTTCAGAAAAGAATTAATCACAACAGAAAACTCTACATAGCTATTCTATAGCTTTGGCTTCAAAAGTGGATGATTACCGAAAAGTTTCGTTTCCTTCTGTCAGATTCTGCGGCAGCAACACCCTCTGGAGTTAGGACATACATTTTCCAAGTAGCTGCAGAACCGTTTGGTTTCTCTGCTGCATAGCACCTCCACAGTGTCTGAGAAAGACAATTTAGAACAAACCACAGACATGTTGGTCAGTGAAATATTTCTACAAAATTGAATTACAAACTATAGATTGAAAACTCTCCATTAAGTTTATGATCATATGTCTGAAATAAAAAGAAAACATACATAGAGAGGTTTTGCTAACACCTTAGTTTCCCACAAGCTATTCATTAGCTATAAAGTACCTGCCTGTAGAGCAGAGCAAGTTTTGATGATTGAGCACCAATTTAGGGAGCCAGCATATGACAGAGGGTCGCACAGAAAAAAAATGCGCACTTCAGTCGGTGTTTGTAACATTTTTAGTCTTTACTTGTTAGGGGTTTTTTTGTGGGCCACACAAAGTTTTTTCCCAGGACCACCACTGGCCCGCTTTTCTCTGCAGTTTGAAAACTCTGGCTGTAGTGGGTTGTAGAGATTGACCCCTATCACAGCTGCCAGTTTGGCAGGGTCCACCTTGGACAGGTCGCCAGGCCTTTGCAGGGCTAGCAAAGGCTTCGATTGAACCTAATTGGCATCTGTTGACAATTAGCTTCAATCAAACAATGTCACTTTTCCTTTATGCTTATCAGGGTTTAAATCTTAGGGAGTGTATATTTACATTCAGTTCTTAGTATCTTGCTGACATTTCGTTTGTCATTGTGCCACAGGTCTCTAAACAGTCCAATATCAAACTGAGGTACAGAGGACATTTGTCTTCTGTTAAATCACTGACTATATCTGACCTGTTTTGTAACATGTCCTTATTTTACTGGTATTTTGTCATTCTTGAAGCCTATGAATTTTTTTTTTTGGTTTTACAGCATAAAAAATAATAATTTCAGAATTGTTTAATTGATTTTTGGGGCATTTATCCTTTTTATTTTTACAACAGGAATGGAGAGAAAAAGAGGAGACAAACAATATGGAGGACATAGCCCAAGGTGGAATCAAACCCAGGCCCCTACAATAGCCTTTCAACATATGTGTTGCCCACTCAACCCAATGAGCTATAAGGGTGCCC
>VUQS01018626.1:35233-56816 GCA_015108495.1 Heterochromis multidens
TTTTCTTTAAATATTTATAGATTTTTTTTTTTTTTTTATATATATATATATATATATATATATATATATATATATATATATATATATATATTAAAATTGTTTTAAACTACAAATTATTATAATTATATTGGTATTTATTATGCAAATAACAAACTGAATTTACGTTTTTATACCCAAATTTGAGCTGGCTCACTAGATTTTTCTGAGAAGTCAGAAATTAATCAGGCATAGCATTACAACAAGTAAGTAACTATAATTTGGCATCCTAATCAAAAAACAATAATGTGCTTTACTATTTCTGCTTTTTTGTAAATTAGTACATTTGAAAATTTGTGTGTGTGTGCGTGTGGGCGCGTTTGTGTGTGTGTGTGTGTGTGTGTGTGTGTGTGTGTGTGTGTGTGTGTGTGTGTGTGTGTTTAAACTGTGAAAGGTTTCTGTTTTAGGTGTATCACTACTCACCATCCAGAAGAGGGTACCCGTGGCAAAGTCTGCATATTGCTCTATTGTGGACAGTACACTGAAGATTAGACACACCAGGACCATGACGAAGCTGTAGAGAGGGACACAGTGTATCCAGTCAATTATCACCACTCACTGCATATCACTAAGTATCGTATTATGATTATGCAGTAAAAACAACACAATGCATAGTGAACATAATAACTGTTTTTATTAATCTGACGTGAATATATTTTTCCTCATTGCATTTCATTTTCTTGAATTACTTTTTGAAAATAAAGGACTCAATAACTTTGACATGCAGACCTGAGCCACAGCCACCAAACTACAAAGTAAAAATGAAAAACAGAATACATTTTTAAATTATTTGTGAATAAAATATAAAAAGGAACAAGACGGCAGAATTTAAAACTATGATTGAAGGGGAACTGTAACACTGTTAACACTATATTTACCACTTTGACATCTATGAATTCATACCAACATTTAATTAATAATGTTTGCCACAAAACAAAAGAAACAAGCCATATAGTAGCCAGCTGCTGTGCAAAGTTTAAGGTACTGAAAGTGTTTTTCTTTTTGTCATCAGTCTGTTTATATAAACAGCTGACAGGATGTTTCCACATTGCCTAGCAACAGTGAAACATTCCAACAAGACAGTCCATCTGTCCATGTACATACATCGTCTATAAATACAGCCCTGTGAGCTGAGCATCTATGAACCACACGACTAAATGAGGATGAGAAAGGTGAATGGGGTTAAAGTGACACTGAAGGCCGAAAGCAAAGGAGTGAAATGGGTGATGAAAGGTAGTGCTGCAACTCATGATTATCATTTTGATGAGCAATTCATCTGCAGATTATTATCTTCATCAGAAAAAGTAAACAGTTCCCTTGCCGAAATCTTCCCAAAGCCCAAGTTGGCACATTAAATTTGGTTAATTTGCCCGACCAACATTTCAGTGATATTAAGTTGTAATGCCATGGCTCTTCATAGCAAGGGTCATCTAAAGGTGCTTTATGCTATAATGGAAAGACCTTACAATATTAGAACCCCAACTCCAAGCACTTGGTAAAAGCAGGGAGGAAGTACTCTCTTTTAGTAGGACATCTCTGGCAAAAGTAGGCTCAGGGACGGGCAAGCCATAAGCCATGGGGGTGAGGAGAAAGAGAAGACAGAAAAGGTTAGCAGAGAGAGATGACAACACAAAAAAACTAAATAAAAAGCAGAGGAGATGGGAATGAACATGGAATAAAATGAAACAGATAAAACACAAATATGCTGTTAATTATGGAAAAAATATTTCTCAATAAACCACTTAGTTTTTTATCTTTTTAAAACACCACGAAGTAATAATAAGCCCAAACACACCATTAAAAGCCATTTGATTGTGTTTATTTTACATTATTACTTTACTTTATCAACATTCCTGATTATTTACATATTCATTTATTAAATCCAGATTTTTGCATTGTCTTTACTGAACCTTCAGCACTAAGAGTAGAACTGGTTGTGTGAATTTTTATCATGCCAGAAATAATCCTTGAAACATATAAGTGCTTTTCCATTACATACTATTAATGTTTGCATCATAACCATAGCTGGATTACATGCCATATGCTGGAAAGGTTATTTTAATAAATCTGAATGCACTGTGTATACAGCAGTATATAGTATATGGTAGTACATAGTTTACTAAGGCCCAAATACCGCAAATCCATTTTTTTTCTAGAGTGAGCAAAATGCTCACCCATATGAGCGACACCTGTGTACTGGACACTCACTTGATCTAGTTAATTAAAAGAAAGAAAAAGAGACTAAGGTGTGCTCTCCTTCAAAGGTCATGCTCATCACTTGCATGACAGATTGCAGAATGAGATTAATGCAAAGGGCGATGAAGGGGCACCTCCTAAAGGAGGATTCCCCTTACACTTAGACCACAAGCCAGATGGGACAGTGATTTTTACTCTATGGTGATTACTGCTCACCACGTGCACGCACGCACGCACGCACGCACGCCTCTTGCTTTTCTTTGAATTCTAGTCAGAAGAAAATATAAAAGCACTGGAACACAATAGTCTGAGGGTACTCCCGGACATAAAAGGATGCCAGGGAGAGATGAGATGACATCATCCCCTCTGATTTACTACAGTGTTATTTGCCTGCCATTTTGTTTAAGGTTGACCAAAGTGTGGGACAAGAAAAGAACCCAGGGTGACACAGAGGTGTATGTTATTTTAGGTATTTTCTTTGTGCTGTTTTGAAGGAGCGATGTCTTATGTTGGCTTGAATGCCTGTATCAGGGAGTCACATGTTCCATGGTTAGAAGCACCTTTATTGCATAGTGTCTTTGACTGAAAGTTTAGAGATGTGTATGACAACTCAAAAATAAGCTTAGAGCCAATCCTTCCTGCGCAGTTTTTTCTAGTGAAGCAAATAATTCTGAATTCAGGATGATATGTAAAGTCTGGTAGGAACATAATAGGTCAGGTAATGAGGCATGAGCCTATTCTTTTTAAGCAATTTAAGTGCTACTGAATGGAATGAGATCTGTTAACCTGGAGGAGCTGTGGAGGAGGTGACAGGCCTGCAGACCTGGAGCTAAGTGAAGAGCTAAAAGGAGAAAATATAAACTGCCCATTCCCTCTATCATCATGGGAAATGTGAGGTTCATGAACAAGAAGAGGGACTACCTCAGAGCACCGATTAAGATGCTTCACAGAAATATGGCTGCACTCACACTTCTTGGGTCACAGTGCGACAGTACCTGGCTTCAGAACTTTTCAGATGGATAGAGATATTTACCTGACCAGCAATAAGAAAGGTGGAGGAATTGCATGAAAACTGTGAACAAAAAATGGTGCAATCCCAGACATGTTACTGTGAAGGAACATTTCTGTGGCCCAGACATTTAACTGCTAGCTGTTGGAATGTGTCCATATTATTTGTCAAGGGAGTTCTCGTCTGTTGTTGTTACTGCTTACATTTAACCTAGGTAGCAGAGACAGAGTGTGACATCACTCTCTTGACTGTAGCAAGCTCAGCACTGTAGTGCTTTTAGGGTTATTACTGATGATTTTAAAATGCAAGGACTCCTATTGGAGGAAGCTAAAGGCCACACTAGAGCAAAACAGCATGAGAGATGTGTGGAGTGGTATGAAGAAAATCACTGGATTTACAAAGACAGACAGATAGCCATCCTGGAGAGAGTAAATAAGGTCAACAATTTCTTCAGCGGTTTTAGTTCACAGACCTCTGCTGCCTCCTCCACCACACACCCTGGCTTCCACACACCTCGACTAATCTCCTCCACAGCCATGGTTAGGAGACAGCTGAAGAAAGTATACCAGGACAATGATGCAGGCTTTGATCGCATCAGCCCCAAGGTTCTGAGGACCTGTGCTAGCCAGCTGTCTGTGACCCTGAGTAACATTTACAACCTGAGCCTGAAGCAGGAGAAGAAAACATCCTGTCTGGTTCCTGTAACAAAGAATTTGACACTATCCAAATTCCTCGACCAGTTGCCCTCACATCACATGTCTTGAAGGTGCTGGAGAGATTAGTCTTGACCTACCTGAGACAGCAGGTGAAAACATCTTTTGACCCTCTGCAGTTCGCAACCAAATCTGAGAGTGGATGACGCAATCATCAACATGCTGCACAGGGGGTTTACTCCCATTTAGAAGGTAACAGCTGCACCGTGAGGATCACCTTTTTTGATTTCTCAAGTACATTTAACACAATCCTCTCTAAACACTATATTGCCAAAAGTATTCACTCAACCATCCAAATCATTGAATTCAGGTGTTACAATCACTACCATGGCCAGGTGTATAAAATCAAATACCCAGGCATGCAGACTGCTTCTACAAACATTTGTGAAAGAATGGGTCGCTCTCAGAAGAATTCCAGCGTGGTACCGTGATAGGATGCCACCTGTGCAACAAGTCCAGTCATATATATATATATTTGTTTTCGTTTAATTTTGTTTTGTTTTGCTTTACTGCTGTCTCCTAAAACACCACAGGTATGGAAAAACAGGTTCCCTGGCCTGCAATAGATACCTCTATCTATTGCGGGCCAGGAAATGTCTATCTATTAATACTCTCATGCTCTTAGTTAAGATGCAAACCACTGTGGCACGTATATTTTAGTTGATAGCTGATCTATGCTGTGCAGTGACTGGCCACAGGAAACAACTGTTTTTGTCACATTGTTGCCAGGGCTCCAAATAGCTGCGTTGCCAGGGCTCCAAATAGTTGCATTGCCAGATTTTTGGGAAAGGAAAGATTAGACAGAGATACAGGTTAAGACGAGGGCAGGTAAAGTCAAACATCCATTTCCTGTTTGTTGAAATCAGATCATATTATTAGGATAAGCATAAATATGATACTGTTAGGATGCTGATGTAATAGTCATGTAGGTCATTGACAAGGCCATGTAATCCATGTGTTTTCCTTCAGCGCATTAGATTATGATATTTGTTTTGCTTTGTAGGGATAACGGTGCAAGGTAATATCACTGGGATTCCATATACTGTATCAGCAGTGGAAACATCCAGCATATGGCTGCAGCCAGGTCTGAATCAATGCAGATTATTTAAACAAAAAGGAAAACTCAAAAATCATAAAGCCCAAATCAATACATTTGAGCAAAATGTGTTTTCAATGAATAAGGATTTTTTTATATTGATCATAAAGACTATATGGAGCCTAATTAAATTATCTTCTTATAGTATCTTTACTACAAAAGTGAGATAAAATAGCTCTCAAATGAAATTAAATGTTTGCTGTGCCCTGTTGTTTAGATTTAGGCTAAAGGTTGTAAAAAAAATATTAGGACAATATCAGAATGTGTAAGCACAAATATCAGATTTTGTACCTACTGAGTGGTGGTGGTGGTGGTTACTAGCAGTCTGCAGTGTGTGTAGTATCTTCAGTTGATGTGCTTTGACCCTGATTGTAGCTAGACAAAATAATTTTCCTAATGTCATATCCCATTGTTTTCTGCAGTGACCCCACACAGAGGTGTTTGCTGCGGACAGGACTCGGTCACTCACACCCAGCCAACCTTATTTAGGCATGCCAAAAACCCTGGGATCTGATTAAAACAAAACAGCTGGGGCTTTAGTGAGCATTATTGACTGCAGATCCATCCAGCTTCTCTAAAATTAGTACAGCATAAAGCCACACCAAACCCTCTACTCAATCAGCCATAAACCTAAGGCAATATAAGCTTAGGAAGCATCACCTAAATACTGATCGCAAACGAGAACAGAACATGTTCACATCTGTAAAATAATGCAAGCACATAATAGAGGCAAACACACTTCTTACACAGTGCACACACATGCCCTAGTGAGTGACATCCAAAAAGCTTTGAGTAGGAAATTTGCTTGTTAATCACTTGGGTTCATTAAATTTCCTTTATTCAACCAGCAGATTCATCTCCACAGTGTCTATAGCCATAGGTCAGTTAAACATACCTAATTTCAGTTGATAGTAAACTTTAGGTTAACTTTCAGTTTAGAATAATATATAATGATGATTATCAAGCAAATACTGGTGTTTGGGAAGCACAAATGGTTAAAATTACTGGATGACCTTAAGTCAGTTGATTATGAAACCATCCTTGGCTCCATGATGGCCAAAATCTGACCTACGTCTAAACATTTGCATTTCTTCTGAATGTCCATGCAAAAAGTAAAGCCAGCTTAATCAACAAGCCAAATATTAGCCTTGTATTTGCTTAGGTTGAGCTGCATTTGGCTTGTGCTACTTCTCTGCTAGAAAGCCATGGCCAACTCAAGTGTCTAACCATTATAGTTTGTCTACACCCATACAAACTACAACTAATATCCAAAAGCACTTTTCAACAAACAACAAACAATAGCTGAAGTGATTAAAACTGTGTTTTTTAGACTTTGCATCTACTTACCCTAATAGCACTAACTAGAGTCAACCATGTTTTACTTCAGTCTACTTAAAACTCCATGCACCAATAGTAAGCCAAGGCAAGCCAAAGCAAAAATGGGGACTTGGCGGTAACTTCAAGTTTAGCCCTGGATTTTCAGTATCCCAAAGGTGGTTCACATCTTACCAGGGTTCTTATATATCTATTTATCATTCTTAGAAGATCCTGCTGATTTCTGTAGGGACTGAAGGTTTTAGAGGCCATCAGTGAAACAGTGATTCAATGCAAAGGATTTAATAACTTACCTAACAAGCTGGTAACCAACACTAAATACCCACTTAGCATGAGTCTATTAAACTCTACATTTAAACCTATAACTCAAATATCAAGTTTTTATTAAATTCTTTTTAATTAAAGACAACTTTTACATTAAAAATGCTGCTATGCAGTAGTCTTTTACATATCAGGACATAATAAAAAATATCCAGGTCTTATCAGGTTTTAAATTAAGTAACTACAATCTCAGATGAACAACAACATGACATATTACACCGTGTCATTATTTATTTAATGAAAATTCAGCCAAAATGCAGAAGCAGTGTGTGGAAAACTAAATACACTCCATGATTCAATAGCTCGGTATCAAGTTTGTGTTAACTTCAAGTAATCATTTTCTGTATGACTTTATCAGTCTCTCAAATCCTTGCGGTGCTCTCTTAAGGTCCCGCAACAGTTTTTTAATGGGGTTGAGGTCTCAACTTTGACTGGGCCATTGCAGCACCTTCATTCTTTTCTTGTTCAGCCATTCTGTTGTAGATTTGCTGCTGTGGTTGGGATCATTGTCCTGTTGCATGATCTAATTTCAGCCAAGCTTTAGCTGTCAAACATATGGCCTCATTTTTGACTCTAGGATACTTTGGTATACAGAGGCGTTAATGACCGACTCAATGACTTCAAGGTGTCCAGGTCCTCTGTCTGAAAAACGAACCCAAATCATCACCCTTCCACCACCGTGCTTGACTGTTGGTATGAGGTATTCATACTGATATGCAGGTTGTTTTCCACCAACCATGGCACTGTGCATTATGGATAAACATCTCCACTTTGGTCTTATCTGTCCAAAGAACATTGTTCCAGAAGTCGTGTGGTTTGTTCAGATGCAGTTTTGCAAACCTAAGCCGTGCTGATATTCTTTTAAGAGAGAATAGCCTTTCTCCTGACAACCCGTCCACACAAGCCATACTTGTTCAGTCTTTTTCTAATTGTACAGTCATGATCACTTTAACATTTAACATGCTAACTGAGGCCTGTAGAGTCTAAGATGTAGCTCTTGGTTTTTTGCACACAGTGGACTAATTCACTCAAACAACAAAAGGGAGAAAAACAAAAGTAAAAACAGTTAGGAGAAGGATGATAACCATAAAGGATGAAAAACCAAAAAGTAAAATAAAACCCCAGAAAACTGACCTTCAGAGTAAAGCAGGAAATAACCAAAAGACAAACACTAAACACAGAGACAAGAAGAGTCAAATTAGACATGATAACAGAGACAGGGGAAAGGGCACTAACAGAAATACAAGACAGCATTTTGGCTTGGTTTTTCTTAAATAAATAATGACACGGTGTAATATGTCATGTTTTGCATTTTATCTGAGGTTGTATTTAGATTTTTTTATGACCTGCTAAGGACCAGACTATTTTTACTACATCATGATACATAAAAACTTAGAATTGATAGAGGATGTACTTTCTTTTTACCTTTACTGTAGGTACTTTTTAATGCTTATATAGCATCTAAGGCCAGCATGGCACAGAGTCCGAGACCAATATCACATCTGTGACTTTACTAAAAAAAAAACTTAAAGCCAAGCAAACATAAATTGCCCTTACCATTACTGCTAGAGAGCATGGTCAGAGACAGAGCAGCCCTCCAAAACCCTCTTTATTAACCCACGTGCCCTCCCCATCCCATCCATGAAAGAGCTTAAGGTGGATTACACCACATCAGCCACTGGCCATAAACATGGATATTCTATCTTGGCTTAGCTATCATCTTGTCCACCAAATACTTGGAAAATAGAGAGAAAAAAAACCTCCTTGTAGGTTGGAGGACCAGATCAATGAAAAAGAAATAGTTCACATGGCCATGTAATTCATAAACAGTAACATCCACCAGTCATAAAGTATTCAGACCTCCTCACTTCTATTTCACATTTTGATATGTTGCTTATGCTGAGCTGGTTTAAATGTATTTTTCCTTTATCTACACTCGCTATCTCATGGCAACAAAGCAAAACCAGAATTTATCAAAAAGGAAAAAAATTCAATATTATATTACATATATTCAATATTCAGACCCTGACTGCAATTCAGGGTCAGTCAGGGTCTGACTAACCTGCACGTCAGACTAGTCAGATGTGCAGGCTGTGAACAGGAAAAGCAGGTAACTGCATGGGGCCCCAGAATGTTAGGGGTTCCCGACAGCTGACAAACTTTAATTCACAATCAAACATCTCTAGAAAATGACTCCCGAAATTGGCTGACTGCCGACAGATGCTATCCACCTTAACTGAACTTGAGAAACCCTGCCAAATGAATAGCAGAAAATACCCAAATCAAGGGATGTAATGCTTGTTGCATCATACCAACAAAACCCAACTATATTCACTGTAAAAGGTGCTTTAACTTACTAAGTAAAAGTTCTGATTACACTCCCCTGACATTTCATTAGGTATATCTTGCTAGTATTGGGTTGGATCCTACCATCCGAATGCCGCAGCAGAACTCAAGGCCCTTCTCTTCTGACCTCTGACATCAACAAGGCATTTTCACCGAGAGAACTGCAGCTCACTAGATATTTTTGGACCTTTTTTGGATCATTCACTGTAAATCCCAGAGATGGTTTTGCAGGAAAATCCCAGTAGATCAGCAGTTTCTGAAATACTCAGATCCGCCCATCTGGTACTAACAACCACCACTTTTAAAGTCACTTACATAGCCTTTCTTCCCCATTCTGATGCTCGATTTGAACTTCAACAGATCATCTTTACATGTCTACATGCCTAAATGCATAGATATGCAATGCATATCTACTTGGCTGATTAGATATTTGTGTTAGCAAGCAGCTGAACAAGCATACCTAATAATAAAGTGGCCAGTGAAAGTAGGTTAGCATTTCTGTGTGGATGGATAGATGGTGGAGAGAATTTGCCGGCTGCATTTAGGCTGGTTAGTGTACGTTAGTTTTTCCTTGATAGTATATTTGCGGAAACTTTTGAAATTCTTTACTCATTTTGTCATTATGGAGTATTAATTGTAGACAAATGAGAGAAAAATGTCATTTGAACCATTTTGGTATAAGGCTGCAACATAATGAATTGAATCCTATAAAATGTGCTGTATGTCACATTTAGCATCAGTAACAACCAAAGACAAACCCTTAGCTTGTCCGGCCATTTAAATTGCAAATTTACACACCCAACAATGTATTAACAGCAAAGCAACAATAAAACTACTAAACAGAACCAGGAAAGCCAAAGACCAAAACAAACATCCTAGTTTTGCAGAACTGTCTGGTTTCCACAGGATTGGCCAGGTCAGGATCTTTGAAACTGATATGCTGGGAGATCAATTAGTCATGAGGCAGATAAGAAAAATTAAAAATGGAATTTTAAATGATTTCATTAATTTCCAATAAAGTAGTTATTATAGTTAGTAAATAATACTGAATGTTAAAAACAAGCCTTTGGATTTGTTCTTTATATGTTAAAAATATCAAAATAGTAAAATAGTAATAGTAAAATAGTACCACTTTTAATAGCATGCTAAGTGAAACATGTCCAAAAAACCCAAATACAATGACTTTTTAGTGTAAAATAGACATGAGACATACAGTTCACCCCAGTCAAATAGTAATCTCTAGTAATCAGATACAAGAGTTCTCCTGTCTGCTTGCATAGCTGGAGGGGAATGCCTGGAAGCTAGGGATTCACTATAGCCATTTCAATAATCTGTCCAGATATAAAAACACACAACAAAAGCAAGTATTTAAAACAACATCTGGCCCAGTGCTTTTTCAAGAGGATAAACAGCTGCAGTTCTTCCTCCACTGCAAACTGGTTGTGTTTCAGTATTAGTAAAAACTATTTTTATTATATACCAACATTTTAATACAAACATAGACAGTTAAAAATGAAATGTGGCTTTCATAATAAGTTGATCTCATTTACTTCCACTGTTTCAGCTTGAACTTCTTTTTTTATCTCAAACACAATTCCACATTTGTTTTGCTGTATTGCATCATGAAGGAAACTGAATGGATAGACTTTGGTAGGTAAGAGGACCAAGAGGTATGGCTGCATCCAATTTGCAGTCTGAGAAGGGCATTTAGGAATCATGAGGATGGATATACATGTTTATTCCCTGTGGTTATGTAAAAGACTCAGAGGGAGTGGCCCAAACATGAAGTGGATCATTGCCCCAGGTTCTCTGTACACTGGTGAGTGTGTATTGCATAAGACTCTTTTCGGACACATGTCCACGTATGCTGTCTGGGGTCCAAGGGATTTCTGCCCACTTTGACTAACTCTGGCATCATTAGCATGGCATGTGCATGCATGTTTGTGTTCCTGTCGGTCTACTAGGCACACAATAAAAGTAACTGTTTATATATTTCACATGCATATTGTTTTTTAAACTATTCTGTTTCCCACCTTCCACAGGAGAGAGAATTATCTAATGATTGTTTTATTTTTAATTCATTTTAGGTGATTAATGCATTCATTATATATATATACACACACACACACACACACACTAGTATATATATGAATGAATAAACAAAATAAGTTCCCTCTAAGTAATCCATGCCTGGTCCCTCCACCATGCTTTCCCTCTGCATGTGCAAGACCCACTCATTTACAAGTTCTGCAGGGTAGAAGGGCACCGGTTCACACTTGTGTATCACAGGCTAAGCAGGAGACAAATTAATAGTGTTTAATTTGTAAATTAAGAGACCTGGATCAATGGAAAAGAACATAGGTTCCAGTGAGTCATTACACTTATAGTAACACAAACAGCTGTTGTCAACATAAATGACATTACCTACACTTCAACTCGGGTATCTTTACTTTACCTATCTCTCCTCCGGTCCGAGGATTTTCCTTGGGTTAGTTACACGTGGAAAAATGGCCTTCTGAATACTCTATAAACTCTCCTTCACTGTATATTCATCCTGTCTATCGTAGATGTTCTGAGATTGCGTTAATGGGTGTTTTTTTAGATATGCACTTACCAACATTTAACCAAATTACCAAATTTCAACATCTGCGTATGTGCTGATTTGCTGAAAATGTGCCTGACCATTGCACAATAAAGGCAATGATGAATTAACTAACCACCTGCATTGTGTGTGTGCTGTTTGTGTGTATGTCATCTTGATGTAGAGCAGGGCTTTTCAAGCTGACCTATTAGTGCTGTCATGAGTGCTGTATAAAGTCCTTTGTATCTCTGTTCTCCCCTGCCAAACCTGAGAAGAGGACAGGGGATTGAATGGCCACCAGCTATAGCCATCGACAAGTAAGAGTTACTTAAAGGGGTGTCAGCGGGGATCAATTAGAAGGGTTTAATACTGAATGAAGAGCAGTCTCGGGTTCACTGTCACTGTTAGAACTTTAGAGTCTCAATTAAGAATGATCAGCAATACAAAGCACAGAAAAAACACAACATAGAGAATCTTTGGACTGTTTCTACTTATCTTTGACAGACAAAAGTAATAATATGATAGACTAATTCTATTTCTCTTCAAGCACAGTGTTACACAGAGATAAATGAAAAGTAGTAAACAATATATTTTTAATTTGATTAAAATATAATCTTATTTGAAAGCAACTGAGCTAAAGCACTAGAGAATACCTCAGATGCCACATGCACAGGCCCAAATACTGCCATCTCCACAGCCAATTTAAAACCATTGATCATTCAAATTAACATAAAGCAGAAAAACTATTTAAAATAAAGAGACTGTGCCCTTAAGATTATTATTCCAAATGGCATCTTTTCTATTTGACTAAGTGGAGGCTTTGAAGTTAAAATTCTGTCGTATTTATATTTCGTTCGATCTGGTCTAAATCTATGGGCTCAGGGCTCATTATGACTAAACTGGGGGATACTTCAGATATTATAGAAGATCCTTCTCTCACATGTTACAAGTGTGTTCATGAATTAATTTGATTTCTAAGATTTCTATTCCTGCCATTTCTCTGTTTGCAAAAAGGTAAGCTAACTGCAGATTTCTAAGTGTGTCCTAAATTTCACTCTGTGACAGCTGGGATAGGCTCTAGCCCCTTGTGACTCTGAATTGAATAAGTGGATGGATGGATGGATGGATGGATAACTGCAACAGTGTGCTTTTCTCCACAATGACAATTAGTTTTCCTTATGAATTTTAAGCACCTGCTTTGCAAATCAAATAGTAGGGCTTATAAGTTTTACATGTAACATGCTTTGTTTATTTTATTTTAATTACTATTCAAATTAAATTTATTTTCAAGAATACTTGAAATCAGTCAGATAAAACATACTTGTGCATTACAGCATACAGGCTGTTTTTATGCATGAGATCATTTCATCTGTTGATAACACAAAGAGCAGAAAAGACTGAGCTAGTCAGAACCAGAAGTGTGATTAGCCAGATCACATTAACCTGCTTCTGCTGGGCTTTCTTAAAACAACCACGGACAGACGGCAGGCCTAAGGACACAAGTCCTTCTGTTACTGGGAACCAGAGCCTAACACTGGAAAGAGAAGCACTAGATGTAATTAGCAAGAGAGTGTCTGGAGCTAATGAATAACACCACACAAAATCTGTTTCCTGTTAACTGTTTCCTGAATTTTTTACAGCTTTTAACACTTCTGTGAAAGTTTTTGCATCGTGACCCAAGTGTTTATACACCAGATAATTCTCATGGAATCTTATTCTTGTTTAACTAGGCTTTATTTTCCATTGTGTTCATGTGGATTGTGTTTTTGAGCACTCCTAACTCGCTTACGTTGCCATTTGTACCTAAAACAAGCTTGTCACCTTCTGCAATCAACTTATTTTGCACTGCTGCCAAGATGATGTGAAGGGTGTACTGAAATCAGTGTACACAGAATCTGACAGGTACTCACACAAGGAAGTGGTAGAGGAAGCACTTCAATCCAGCAGGTCTCTCCAGGAAGTTGTAAATATCCCCCTGCATGCTAGTCTTGATGTAAGGGCTTTGGAATTCCTTTTGATGATGACGCAGCCAGCTTGAACGAGGGAGAGGTGGCGGGATAGCGGTGAGAGAGGGCTGGCTCTGTACAATCTGTAGGGCTGGGTCCTTTGTGTCTGCTGGCGGACAGCAGGGAATGCCTGATCCATTATTCACCGCTGCAGGCTCCGGTTCCAGTGAAACAGGAGAGTAGTGGCTCCTGTCAGGTGCAGGAGCTCTGAGGACAGTGCTGCTGGTAGTAGTGCAAGTGGAAGATGCAAGGCCAACATCCATCTCCTGGTCCAGGCTGATGCTGGTGCTGGCATATCCATTTGGGCTGCAACTTATGAAGGAGCTCCCCAGCCTGCTGCCACAGTCACGTTGTACATGGCACGTCATGTGAAAGGAGCGTGTCCGTCTTTCCCCCATGTTGCCCTTCAGGATGGTCCAGTTCAAAGAGGGCCAAGGGGGAATGAAAATGCTTGGGAAATCCTGATTGTTCTAATGAAGGAAAAAGGGCAGCCAGATTAAAAAACTAGCCAGGCATGGCTGGCTACCTGCTGCAGAGAAGAGATCTCTTTGCTGGGCTGAATATGTGTCCATACCTGAAGCAGAGGAAATTACATGAGTCATGGAGATAATGTCTGAGAGAAAGCCTGGTACTCTACTAACATGCTTATTATTTTAGTGTCATAAGAAAAAACTAATAATTGGATGCTGTAAAGCGTAGTTTGCTAAAACACAGATACTCTTACAAAAAGTCATTTTTTATTATATCACCTGGGTTAAATGATTGACATTCAAGCACAACAAAAAAAAAACAAAAAACATTCTTACTCTAAAAATATCAACAGATTAGAATCTGCCAAATACTAAATGTGGTTCCCTTCAGCCTGTTGCTTTTGAACTGTGACCATATGTGGATCAGGGATGTTTTGTGCTTAGGGCGCTGATGCCGATTAAAGCTTTCCATTGTGTAACTATAATTGCCCTAGTTTTTGCTCTAAGATGCATCTACAGAAGCTGTAGTGTTATAGCCATTCCAAGCTTTTGTTTTTTTTAAGACAAAGAAAAGAAAAAAGAGGGGATTTCCATTCAAAAGAATTCCTAGCAATATTCCTTTTAACTGTTGCTGCTGCTTAGGCTGCTACACTGTGACTTGTAAGCTGTGAGCATTATGAAAGTGTAACAGGCACATAATATTCCCAAGACCCAGTCGCACACTAGTTAATGTGGCAGTAACAGGTCAACACACTAGTCCATTTCCACCAGCTCTCTCTGGGGATTTTCTACTGTAAAAACAGCATCCTGTTAGAGTATCCTTGATGGGTGTCATAACCTCTCTACTCTTCCATCTGGAAGGCAATACAAATGCGCAATGTGCAGTCTGTTACAGTTAAATTTAAATTCAGAGAAAAAAAATGTAGTATGTTTAGCAGCCAACAACAGCATTTAAGCTTCTACTGCTACAATGTGACCTTCACCACTGGTTACACAAAGTGTGTCACATCGCAAACGCTTAATCAACGTGCAACCACACAAAAATTAGACTGATTAAAGCTCTGGATGACTGCACCCATGTGAATGGTTACTTTGCAGCTTCTCTTTCACCTTTCTCTAACCTCTTTTTTTATGCATTATTATTTAAAGATGCATTCTAATTCATTAAAAAATAGCCCTTCTAACATAAACCTAAATCATGCTACTGTATTCAGCTAAATGAAGATATGTTCAATTAAGTAATCCTGCATCACCTAGGCCAGCACAGGTTAATATAAGCATTGTCAATCAGCATCACTGATTATAGATCTGACAATCTTATATGAAGAAATGTATAGAAGAGTTAATTAGTTTGCTGTGCACATCAGAAAGAGCCCAATTCTGGACAGCTGACAACTTACCATCTGCCAAATCAAAGCCATGTTATCATACATAATGTAATGTACAATTAATGAATGTATAAACAGTAGGTAGGCGATATAGTGTCTTCTCTGGAAAGATACTCAACTAGGTAGTGTGACAGATGACCGGATGTTACCTAAAAGGATCGGAAAAAAAGCCTGATGGGACAAGAGGGGTAGGCTAATTGGAGGCAGCCAGCCCCGTCCATATCTGTCCTCGGCTATGGTGGAACTGATGACAGGAGCCACATGTCTCCCTTTAGGTAGAGTTTCTACCTTTAAAAACCGCACAGTCATGAGATACATAATGAACTGTCAGACATGCATAGACTGCTCTGGGACTCTACAGTTACAGAGTATTATGTGACTTTCGTTAAACTGAACCGACCCATGTGGGGGACATATAACAAATTATATGACAACGTGTGGTTTTAAAGATAAAACGCGTTACACTACCTTAAAACCTTCACTTTCCCCTTGCCCATCTGTTAAACATAACTCCTGAAAGCAGTAAACAGATAAATGCTGTTTAAATCAAGGTCCATAATCAACTAAGAGTCAAGTGAGGAGGCTATCTGCATCACTTAATACTACACGTTACTGTCCAGAATATTGTGTTAGACCTTACCTTTAACTCATATAACACGACTGAAGTTGTTATCAGGGCACCAAGTTCATTTTTTCTGCTTTGTATGAAAACAAGATCCAGTGATGCGGTAACTCATTTACATCAATTAGAAATTATCTTCCATCGCTCAAAAACATAATGAACACGGCAAATACAGGGAAACCACAGTTCTTAAATCGGCTGCAGCCTGCAGGACTTGTCCCTTTGAAGCGCATCGCAGCTTGCGCCAGGAAACACGATGCGTTTACGGGCAAGAGGAAATCTTCTGTAATCGAGATGCAAACTAGGGATACGACCAGAATTAAAATTTAAAATAGAACGGGTTAATTGTTTTTGTAATAGCTTTGCCCCTCGTACCAATGTGTCAGCGTTATGTGTTATGTTTTGATATTATGTGTTTTCTAACAAGACTCAAACCAGCGGTTTGTTGTTGTTTCATTTGAACAAATATGTTTCCAGTCAATAAAATAATAACGATGACAAACAATCGATCATGTGTTGCATAAACCCAAAGTGATGCCTTCAAACTGATTGGGATGCCCAACTAACAGAACAGGGGCACAGTTTTCAGTTAGATTTTGGTTTTAAGAGCATACTAGGTTACTTCATACCTAAACTGCTTGTTTAGGTGTGCTGTGGGCCTCAGCATCATTTTATATTTCTTTCTTCTTTTTTTTAATCTAGTGAAAGGCTACAACTCTTAAATTAACTAATGTATTTTATTATCCTATTGTTGCCATTAACCACCTTCACATATATAGAATATTTTTAAAATAATGAATCTACTTATGGTCATGAAGAGAATGGGTCAACCATTCAACCAACTTTTTTTGCACAGAGGCAAATTAAATGTTTTAATGTGACAGCATGACCACAAAGTGACGAATACGGCGAATTTACCTGCAAGACAAAACTGTGCAACAGTTGGCCTTTGCTGTTCACTTGAGTGAGAGTCAACGAACAAATAAACATTAGTTATTAATACCCCGTTTAGCTTGCTTTTATTGTCCAAGCTTGGCTGCTGCTTCCACACCTCCAGTCAGTTTAAACTACTTTGCAAACTTACCCTACAGGCAGAATCTTTGTTTAAGTTAGTTCGAGTTAAACCCTTTCTTTCTTTCTTTTTTATCTCCATATATTGAAACCTTCCTTCCAAGATAATAAAGTTTTAATGCACACGCTCTTGGTGAGTTAATAATTTCAAGCATGTTTAAATAGGTTCTTACCGGAAACCTTGCTTATGGCTTACACTTCACGTTATCTGGCTGTGTTTTCATCCCATATACAGCAACAGGGCAATATTGTTGCATTTATTGTTAATTTATTTCATAGTTTCGACGGTATTTGAACGCACCGCATGTTTCAAAAAGCAGCAGCTGGCAGAGCGACTGGTCGGTCACGCGCGGAAGATCGCGCGCATTGAATTCACAAGTCAGGGAGAGGATAAAGAAACATGACATTTTAACTGCCTTCTTAAAGTATCACTCACCAGGTAAAATAACATTTAACTATAATCAATGAGCCATTTCACACCTGTGTTCATCTGACGCACTAAACACGCAACTGCGCCTGTGCTCTGCGCTCTGCGCTAATTGAAACGCTTCGCAATCGGGCTCGACGGTCCCTCGCTGGCTTCCGTAGTCAGAGAGAAAACATGGCTTCACGCACAAGTAAGGTGTTTCTGTCCCTAGGTCGAATAAATATTCCTCTCCTTGGATTTAACAAGTCCTCCAGTAAAGTCACATATGCAGCGGCTCTGTCTATGAATTCTTCTTCTGGGAATAAAGGTAAGTTTCACTGTCGTTGTAAGGGAATTTACACCGATTCAAAACCATAGCTGCAGGCTAAGCTAATTGCATGAAGTACTGTTAACGAGCAGCTATAGCACCTCCTGTGTAGACTTCAGCAGCATCCAAACTCAACTAGTTACACGAAAAATGGATTTGCAGCTGCTGTAATTTGTCTTGTTGGAAGTCTTTGATACCTATTTGAGGTCCTATATGTATTTTTTGCCTCTCCGTGTGTCACTACCCGGATGTCAGTAACCCCACTGCCCATCTTAATCCACCGGCCGACAGACACAGAATTACAAAACAAAAAAAAAAAAAACGGTCTCCCTTGCTCTCACACAAAGATGTGTAGGCATAGCAGCAGCAGAAATACAAAGACAGATACTTACAGGCGGTCTTTGAACGCACCCCTTTCAGTACAAATGAAAGGAACATCCTGAATCAGAATCAGAATACTTTATTAATCCCTGAGGAAATTATGTGGTTACAGTTGCTCCAGGACAGTAAGAAAGTAATTACAAATAGCTCTAATATTACAATAACTCAATATATAAATATCCTAATATATTACAGAAAATTACCTATAGATAAGTTGAATTGAGGTGCCCCCTTATCATACTGCCTTTATTGCCTGAATATTTGACCTCTACCGTGGCTGGCTAGAAGGCTGTTATCCAGTGAGAGGCGCTTTGCAGTCAGTTTTTGATTCCATTCCTGAGAAGAAAGGGTTACTGCCTAGGTTATTCTAGTTGACTAAAACTAAACTTTAAAACTAGGTTAGAAAAAAAAACATAAAGTAAATAAAAATACAAACTAGACTCTTGAAAAGAAATGAAAACTAACTGAAATGATTTTGTGAACTTGGAAAAATAAAATAAAAATATAGAGGATGTTTTAGTGTTTGTTAGTTTTGTAACATTTTACCACAGGTTGCCTCATGAGGCATGTTTATTGAGACTCTGGATGTCTACAAGACTGAGAGTTGACTGCTTTCAAAAAGTTGTGTTTTTATTATAATACCTGTATTGAATTTCCTAAATCTTGGCTCTGACATATGCCCTCCATGCAGTAATAATTAAAAAGACTAAAACTAACACTGAAACTACTAAAAACTAAACATTTTTAAATAATAAAAATAAAATTGAATCGAACAGACCTGCTCTGGAAACTAACGAAAACTAAACTGACTTAAAAACAAAAAGTCAAAACAAAGCTTTTTCGAAATTTTGTTTTGGGGGCAGAGCTGGCTAATATTTTAAGTTGTGTCTATCAGATTTGGCTGATTATTCTATACATGCAGTGTTTGAAAATAACTGGCCAATTAAGTGCCCGGAAGCTTGGCTCTCTTTCAGAATTGCATAGATGACAATGCCCCCATCTACAGGGCACAAATGGTCACTGAATGGTTTGATGACAATTAAAATCATGTGTATCACATGCTGTGACCTTCACAGTCTCCACATCTCATCCTGGTTGAACACCTGTGGAAGATTTTGGACAAACGTGTTTG
This sequence comes from Heterochromis multidens, assembly GCA_015108495.1. NCBI lineage: Eukaryota > Metazoa > Chordata > Actinopteri > Cichliformes > Cichlidae > Heterochromis > Heterochromis multidens. The sequence goes on from VUQS01018626.1 coordinate 54,671, forward strand.
ACTGTTGTCATCAAAACACCAAATGAAGAAGTATCTTTTGGAAAAATGGCATCCCATCCCTCCAGTAGTGTTTCAGAGACTTGGAGAATCAGTGTCCTAGATTTCATTTCAATTGTATTTAATTTATATACGTCGATTGGCCTCCCTTCGCAGAAAAACGGCCCCAAAGCATGTTTCCACCTCCGTGCTTGACCGAGGGGATGGTGTTCTTTGGGTCATACTCAGCATTTCTCTTCGTCTAAACACGGTAGCTTGAGTTGATGCCATTGAGCTTGATTTTGGTTTCATGTGACCACAGCACTTTCTCCCAAGCCTTCTCTGAATCATTTAGATGTTCACTGGAAAACTTAAGATGAGCCTGTACATGTGCCTTCTTGAGCAGGGGGATCTTGTGGTCACTGTAAGATTTCAATCCATTACAGCGTAGTGTGTTACCAATGGTGCTTGTGATGACTGTGGTCCCAACTGCCTTCAGATCATTAATAAGTTCCTCTTGTGTAGTTTTGGACTGATCCACCACCTTTCTCATGATCATCCTCACCCCATGAGGCAAGCGCTTGCATGGAGCTCCAGACCGAGGGCGATTGATGGTCATTTTATATTCCTTCCATTTCCAAATAATCAGTTGTCACATTCTCACAAAGCTTCTTGCTGATGGTCTTGTAGCCCATTCCAGCCTTGTGCAGGTCTACAATCTTGTCCCTGATGTCCTTTGACAGCTCTTTGGTCTTGCCCATGGTGCTGGAGAGGTTTGAATGGAAGAAATTGATTTTTGTGGACAGGTGTGCTTTATACATATAATGAGTTGAGATCAGGAGTATCTGTAATTCATTGTGATTTGTGTGCCACATAGGCACACAGCCAATCTGTGGGAGCCAGAATTCTGGGTTGTAGGGGATCAAATACTTATTTCACTCAATGACTTATAACTTTGACTGTTTATTTATAACAATGACTGTTTATTTCTTTGGAAGTGAGCAAACTTACAAATTCAGCAGGGGAACAAATAATTGTTTTCTAATTGTCTATTAAGGGTACGTGATCACAAATAAAGTTGCTAAATGCAATCTGATGGTTAACATTAATGTTCTGACATTTACTGTATTGTGGTATTTTTATAAAAAATGTGTGTTTGATAAACTATACTTCAATTTTAGGCCTTCCAGAGAGAGGCAGTAGAGGATCCTTTGGCCGAAGACCCAGAAGAGATGTAAGTGTGCAGCTTTAATCACCCCTGAGTGTAACAAGATGCATACATTTTGAATGATACAATACAGGCACTGATGATTTGGAGAAAAAATAGCCGTCATGGTTGTACTATAACCACCACCAGGAAAACCCACAGATTTTTCTCAGTTTCCTTTTTGCACTCTGTGTTTGGGGCAAAAGGCAGGGGAGCCCAGGACAGAAAAGATGCCGGTGGATCAGGACTGGACTGCAGTTTATCCAGCGGCAGCCCCCTTCAGACCAACCTCCGTCCCCCTCCCTGTGCGGATGGGGTACCCTGTGAAGGGGGGCATTCCTCCAGAGAAGAAGGGCAATTTGGAGCTAATTAAGGTCAGACCTCATTACTTGCAGCATACACACAGAGGCCCTGCAGTTTGGGGTTTTAAACAAAAAACATTTTCTCCTCAGATAAAATGATAAATATGCTGAGAGTATGAATTAAACTAATAAAGAATGAAGAAACAAATGTTTCCGTGTTGAACTGAATGGCTGTTTACGCACCATTTAGCCACATACGTTTCACTTTGGGCTCTATCTAGATGTATTCTATTTGTAAGTCTTTGAATTAATTGTGGCTGGCCAGTGCTCCTGCAGTTCCAGTTGAGCCCTTTTTGCTCTCCTGCATGGCTTTGGTTGCTGTATCTTTGTGCCCGGATTACTGAGCTGTTATGTCCAGACACCAGCTGCTCCATCTGGACTCAAGCCACTTGCAGATCCGCTAGTTTCACCCTTCACAGCTGGATATCTGCCGTGCAGCCTAACAGTATTGATTTCATTCTTAGTCTGCCATGACAAGCTAAACTGCTGCACGCCCCTTGGTTATGTTCGGTACTTTTCTGTTTTTTTTTTTTTGTTTTTGTTTGTTTTTTTTTTAATTTTAATTTATTGTTTGGTTTTTTTTTATTTTTTTTCCACCAAT
>VUQS01018631.1:1796-17976 GCA_015108495.1 Heterochromis multidens
GGGGGGGAGAAAAAACCCCCCCCCCCCCCCCCCCCCCTTGCCATGGCAAAGTCCTACACTTGTGCCACGGAGAGGGGAGGGCCGAGCCCCATCCGCTTTTTCAAGCAGAGCAAACAAAGCCTGCCCACTGTGAACAAGATGAAGATGTCAAAAGCTTTTAGGCAGGGGGGTGGGGGGTGAGATGGGGTTTAGGGGATAAACCAACAAAACAAGTGAAAAGGCTTTTTCTCAAATGGATAAATCCCACTAAGTCTACATTTCCACATCAGATTTGTTCTCTCCTTTAACATCCTCCATCCTCCCCCTCTCAATAACTTTTCCTAATCAAACCATATAGAAAGATAAGAAGGAAGTTTTGCTTTAAGGCCATTGCTTCCCAGTGCTGTTTCAACATCATTTATTTATTTATTTTTTATCATAGCTGATAAAGAAATTCACAAGATTTTAGCTGAAAAATCTGATCTTCTTTTGTGAAATTCCACCTGATAATTGCAGCATCTGACAAACAACACAAAGTGGTGAGGTTTCACATTAAACAAGACTTTAAAACCCTCTTACCATGTACACTTGTGAGCTTTGAAAATTCCAGAACATTATTGGTTCAGGCAAACTAAAAGCTCTTTTCTGGGGTGTTCTGGATGCATTAAAGGAAAATTTCCTTTATATGTACATACAGACATTTTGCTTCAACATACACCTATGGCAATGGGATGTCTCAAAGGACAGAAGCCCGAGGCACTGTGGAGTGAATGACATAAAGAGGCCTGGTATACAGCCACAGCTGATTCACATGCAAATAGCCAGCCTTGCACTGACTCTGATTAACTCCCTGTGAGTTCATAGTTTCCCTGTTAACAAAGATTTAGATGCTTTTGAGTGAAGCAGTACATTAAGTGGGGAGAGAGAGAGAGAGAACTGGTAGCAAAACCTTACTGTAAAGCCTCCTCAGGACATAATACAGCCTCCATCTTGCTGGGCTAATCCGCCTCACAGATGCAGGACAGAGCCGGCACTGGTACAAGGAATGAGAAAAAAGAGACATAAGAAAGCAGCGCTCTTGTTTCTCATTCCATCACAGCAGCAAAAGTTCTCAAAAAAAACCCCATCACTGAACTGGCTGAATGACTTGAGACTGAGCCAGTCAAGAGCTATGTGCCCAGTGGACCCTATGAATAAGAATGGGTCATGCTGTTCCATAGCACTGCCTGTTTGCTTTTCAGCAATGTCCATACAGAACTACAATCTCACTGATTTTTGAAAAAAAGCAGCTATTTATGATACCTTGAACAATACATTGCTTAATCAGCATGCTGCATCTATTGCTACTACCTATTTGTGTTTGAGAGATGAAGAGATAAACCTTTGATTGTATTTGTTGTTGAAAGATAACCTTTATTGGAATTTCACAGTCACTTGCTATAAAGCTACAAAAAAAGAGAACCGCAAAAGTTTTGATTCAAGCAGAAAACTTCAGATTTTCTTTGTGGTCCAAAAACTTTTGTTTAAAGGCCAGATTTGGCCCATGGATCAATGTGTGCCAACCATTTTAATTGATTATATATGAAGACATGAGTGAGGCAACTTGCACCTTTCTGGAGTTTGCATGTTCTCCCTATGCCTCTGTGTAATTCCATTGTCCAATTTCATGCACATTGGTTGTCTGTCTCTCTGTGATGGCACTGTGATAAACTGACTTCCTGTCCAGGGTGTACCACACTTCTTGCCCTGTGACAGCTGGGGTAGGCTCCCAACTCATGAGGCAACAACTCATTCCCAACCCAGAGTGGGTACTCCACCCTTACCTGGCCAAGAACCATGGACTCAGATTTGGAGGCAACTTTGCACTCCCAGCGGTCAACACTTGGCCCTATCCTGATCACTTTGTACATAAGAACATCATTAAGTACAATGCTGTTGGCACAGTTATGTACTATAATGTACTTGTTGGGTACTATCTCATGATTACGTCAAGTAAGTAAACACTCCTATATGTTGTTGCAAGAATGCTTATATGGGTCTATGGGTTATATATAATTGCTGAAGGACTTCTTACCAATTCTTGGCATTGTGTTCTTGACAGCAACTTGTTACAAAGATTAATACAGATTATGTGCCATTCATGCTATAGCTTGTTTTGCAATGTTAGAAATGAGCATAAAAGTTGTATAAATTGAATGAATGTGACTTTGCTGTGCAGCTTTGATTCATATGGTCTGGTTGCTGTGCCACCCTTAGCCTCTGCAGCAGCACCCTGCATGGTACAGCTCTGCTGGTGTGAAACCAAGAGAATAGCCTTTGTCAAGGTGTACTCGCTTCAATTCTCACTCATCTCCCCTGGCATAGGGGTGTTAAATTATATGCTCCAGAGGACTCCACATTCATATTTTTACAAGACCCAGGTTATTAGGCAAACAGGCTCTGCACATGTCCCCCGCTATGACAGTTTTCGCAGTCAAGGATTTCGACCTTTATTTCCATCCAAGTACCGCCTGCTCTCCCCTTCACACCCCCTATGACACTCGCACACACACACACCCACACGCACAGCCTCTACCAACCCTCACCAATTCCCGCTCCCTCTTCCTCTAACTAGGCGAGAGCCTCTAAGTCTGTAGAGGGTGTGATCACAGTGTAGTTGCTCTGGGTGTAAGACTCCAGGCAGAACGGCTGCGGATCTGAACCTCCCAATCTACTTGGTGGATTGACAGCATAGCCCATGACCCCCTCACCCCTCATTTTGCAGCTTTATTTATAGTTCCCCTCTGCATAGTTCATAGGGGGAAAAACTGTGTTTCTGATGACCATTTGTTCCTGAAGAGGAGACAAATTACAAATGTGAGCTTTGCCTTTGTACTTTAAAAATGCCTTTTTCATAACTAAAAACGAGCCTGATGAAAAGACCAAGGAACATCAAAGTGGTTCGCCCTCCGACAGAAAGGTTAAAAGTTGAGCTTGAACACTGATTCTCTTGCATTCTTCCTGGCTCGATTCTCATTAGCTACTCATTTTAATCAGATGCACCATCAATTAGTATGACTTTTATATGCGTTTGATGCCTGAAAGTTGGATCTCAAGGACGCACAACTTTCAGCGATGGGAGGCAGGGTCAGTGAAGCATCCAGTGATGCGCTCACAGGTGTGTATGTATGTATTTTTTTATTGCCACCATGAAGTGCTTACTTTAGAGATAGCCAGAGTAAAGGAAAAGAGAACATGTATGTTTAAGCACATGCATTTTGGCTGCCTTTATGAAAATGTTAGACACAGGAGAACTAGTGGGGAAAAAATTTAAATATAAAAACTGTAATGTCAAAATGAGACTTCATATGAAAGGTAACATTCTCTAAATTTTAAAAATGTGCCTATTTAGCATGTAGGTGAAACAAACTCAACCCTACCCAAAACCCCAGATGGGTTGCCTGTGACCTGGTGGATGTTAAGAGGTTAACCAAGTTCCAAGTTTTTTTTAAATGGTGTGTTTGAAATAAAAAAAAGAAGTAAACATAAACGAAAGCAGAATAAAGTATGTAGAAATAAATAGACAGATTTACAGCAGAATGATAAGAGGATGTCAGACAGACCACAGCAGTGAGGACACAACAGGTCAGAACAGAATGACACCCATCTATCCATCACTGTCTGCCTCAACAGTGCTGAGCAAAAAAGGGAATAATGTGATAGACAAAGGACAAGTGAAGTCAACATCAAAACTGACAGAAGGATTGGTATAAAACATAAGGCCTGTAAAATTCTGAAACATTATACGGTTTCTTTCTTTTTTTTTTAAACAATATTAAGAATATATTAAATTTGATAACAGATTCAACACCAGCATGGTCCAACCAATTCTGCAGTGTTTGCAGGACCTATTCTTAAGCATTAGCAATGCAAATATGTTTAAATAATTGAGTTTTTAAACTAACTGCAAAAGTGTGAGATGCTACCATAAAATAATAAAAAAAGTGTTTATCACTAAATATGACATGCAAATGTGCAAAGCATTTTTTGTTCAAATATAATTTTCCTCGTTTTCTACATGAGGCGTTATCCTCTAGAGGACACGAACATATGGAACATATATTAATTTGAATGATATCAGCCACTGAAAACTAGCTTTTTATTGTTTTCAATATTGAATATTAAGTGTTGAAATTGAAATATCTGAATGGTTTGCTCTAAAACATATGACTGATGTACTTATGGTATTTAATTAGCTTCAAAAACCTGCATGAGCTGTGCAGCTCAGGTGTTGAAACACCCCTGATTTTTGCTAAAACACAGTCTACTCCTACTGCAGAATAGGCTCTGTATCAAAACATATTCATACTGATAGATCAAGAGCAAGCACCAACCTCCGGAGCTGAAAAATGAAGCCAAGGTGAAAGTATGTGAAAACTGCAGTTTCATTAATGGCCACTTGAGGTTGGCTTCAAAAGTTATCTGAGTTATTCCCCATAGACCCCCAAGTTAAAGTGCCCAACTCAACAACATTAAAATAATGTTTACAGCCTACAGACAATTTTGGCCTATATTTTATAGTTTCCCCCTTTATAACAACTCCATGTCACTGATTTTTTTTCTTAAGAATTCATCCTGGAATTATAAAACTGTAATACTGGTAAGATTTAAAGCTAGGGGCATAGATGTTTTGATTGACAGGTGTGCCGACACAGGGAGCTGTGGGCTATAGCTGTCTACTAGGCCTCACCTTTACTAATTCGAGTCACTAAACTTGACATTTTTACTGTATTTGTGCTGTTCGTGCTTTTTGGAACATTTTTGTTGAAAAAATAATATGTCCTGGTGTGTGGTACAGTGCAAGAAGTTAGTGTTTCAGTTTTGATGAGAGAAGTTCTAGTATTTTATCAAACTGTTATTTGTCCTAATTAGCAGGTATGTGTATCTATATTGCATCTATACAGTTTATGGATACAGCTTGCTAACCAAGTTTTTTAACATTAGCTCATAACTGAGCACTTAAAATTCTCCAAATTGTTCTAGTATAGTCTCTTCTGGGTCCAAAAAACAATGTGGCTGTGGCCAGAATGCTAAAGCTCTGGCTCAGGCTTCAAAATGCAGAGTCCAAACCCAATGAGTGATGATGACAAGAGAGTGGTTGAATGGGCATCAGGTCATTTACAGAGCCAGGGAAGAGAGAAAAAACTCAGTCTGTTGGAGTAATGACATGTGAAAGGGAAAAGAGATTTGGAAGTCAACAAATTTGAGGTATGAAATTATACTGCATTACGCACGGATGTAAACTCAACTACAGGCCACTGGAGCTGAGCTCTGCTTCCAGATATGCAAATTGCACTCTTTTATAGCTCTACTTTATCTCCTTCAGTATCACTGCACTGTCAACTACAGTCAACTTCTAAAATCTGCTCTCAAACATCAATGTCATGTTACAGAAATGCTCTGTTGTGAGGATGCTTTTCTGCCTATGGATACTGTTCTGCTCTATCACACCGCTGCTTTTTAAGTGTGCAAGTATTGAGCATTAAATGCTATGCCGATCTTTCTCAATTCATTTTCTGAATTCCACTTCCCTTGTGATTGTGAATTCACAGTGTTAGGTAAGTTTTCAATTTGAGCACAAAAAATAAAGTGATGGAGGCAGGGGGAGCCTCAGTAGAGGTGTTAGAACAGGGATTTGCTGGTAAAAAGCAGGTAGCTGAACAGAATCGAAGGAGTTAACACTCAGCTGTGGTTAATCTCCTCAGGGGGACTTTGGGGCAATATCCAGTTAGACTGGAATGTGAATGTGTGTGATTCTGACCAGGGACTGGCATAACTGTCTCTCACTCCTCCTGCAGAGAGCCTATGGTCGCTTCTCTCAGCAGTGTTATTTCTCCCCAGCACCCTATTAAAACTGCTCTCAACACATGGAACTGGCTTCGACTAGGGTAGACAAGCTACTCCCCAGAGCCTAACCACTGACGCTTGAATCCAAACCACACAAGACCTCAGAGTATACAAGTGTTATAGTGAAGAATTAACTCTGCCATCTACAGATGTTGGAAAGACTCAAGCTATAGGAGGAAAAATGAGTCAGAAATCCAAATAAGAAACTTGCACAAGATGTGTCAATCCAAAGATTAGCGAGATGTCCTACCCATTAACAAGTAGCTGTTGTCTTTGGTTGTTTCTATCAACTAAGGCCTCAGTCAGACAGGCCTAGAGACCAGTCCATGACAATCGGACAGTGACCGGGTGTGAGGGAATAATGTGCATTCCCCGACCGGTTGTGATTGGTTACTGGGGGTTGCTGGCAGTCACTGTGAAATCAATTGCTAAAGCCTCATTCACACAGGAAGCACAAGCAATGGTTACCCACTGCTTTGATTGCTATTCAAATATAAACACCTATAGCATTTAAATTATTTGTTTGTTACGCAGGAATCACTATCTATCACTAAACAAACAATGTTTTTATTAAAAGCTTATTTCAAACCTTATGTTAAAATGGTTATATTATATGAAGGAATTTATGAGTTGAGCTTGAGACAGTCTTTTTAGCTCTTAAGAACAATCTTCTAAAACAAAGGAGCCAAAAATGAGTACAGTGTTTTAAAAATACTCTGAAGAAATGTTAGCAATTTTAAAATGGCTCTACATGTAAAATGTGGTGTTTTTACACAGTGGCTAAGAGTTTTACTCCCCATGGGTTCCTCTCAGTAAACTTCAGGGGGTGTGTCTCCATTTCCGCTGTGAATTACGCTAACTTCAGCACATGGTAGTAATTTACAGAGGGTTACTCTCTGTGTTAAAGGCAGAGCAAACACTGTATTGGCTTTCTTGTATTTAGAGAAGAGCAGAATGCACAAATCCTATAAAGCTTTAATAAGGGACTGTGGGTCCATCACTTAGTGACAGATGAGAAAAAGAATAGTAGCACTTAGAGAGTATGCTATGAGAATAAATGAAACATGGCGTTATTCACAAGTTTGATTTTATGAATAGCAGTTTTAGTTTTCTGTAAAAAATGAAAACATTACAATTTGAATTGGTCACCCAAGATGAATACAGGTAGAGAGTAGAAGACACAAGTAGAAGACATGAAAACTCATAGTTTTTATGTCTTCTACTTGTGTCTTCTACTCTGTAAGGCCATGAATCCCCAGGGTTTGTTACCCCCCTTGTTCAAGCATGTGGAGTAATATGTAGAGCGATGTGTAGCACAGAAAGCATTCCCCTGCAGTTTACTGTAGGCTTGGCTGGGCATGGCAGATGTCTGCAACACTGCTCTGCTCTGAGTTGAGGGCTCCATTTCAAAGGCCTGTTTACTGGCAAGCCTTAATAGGAAGTGATCTTAAAGTGTTCCTTTAAACATGTCGGAGGCTAATGGTTTAATTTGCTCAGGGTATTGCTCTGTCTAATGAGATTTAGCATGCACTCCCAACTGCACTACTCAAATACTCATCTTTTGGAAAGAGAGACATAATGTCATGTTCATTAATTACACATCATGTCTTTTAATTTTGTCACATCATTTTATTTCCGTCTTGCTGCATTAGATTTGATTTTCTTTATGATATCAACATTATGCGCAATGTATACATGCATATATATGTGTAGATTTGTGTCTCTAGTCTTGTTTCCCTTTGATTGTACAGAACGCAATGTAGGTTTGTGACTTAATGATGATTTGTGTTTAAATATATGAAATATTAACAAATTACTGTATTGCTTTACAACATTTTAGTGAGTTGCTAGACCTGCAGATTGCTTAATTAAGTTATTTGAACATCATAGTTTGTTCTTGTTTTCACATGTATACACACACTTAGGAGTGCTAGGTGCAGGGCTAAACAATGATGGATTGGGTCCCACAGGTCTCTGGTGTGTTCATTTTCAGAGTCCAGCCGATGGCTTAGGTCATCTCAGGGATCAAAGGATGCGACTGGATCACAGCAACATCCCTCCCTCTGGTCCAGAGTCTTACACCCCTCCTTGTCTCTGGATGAAGATAGAACATTGTCTTCTTCTGTCTGGCAGCTTTTTCACTTACCTTTCTCTGATGGAGGATGCCCTCCTGTACTCTTTGCCTGAGGCAAGATATATCTCTGTCATTTTGATTCTGATTTGTTGACCATGTTATGGTGATGGTTTTACATCAGATTGTCCTCAGAGGCTGTTCATTATCTGTACTTTGACAAGCTGGACTCAACTTTGCTTTGGTGAAAACACAATGCAGGGCATTAATTTTCTATTTAATAACAGTTTTGGTCATGGATTGGCATTTAATGTACAACAAAGATAAAGTTTAATCTCTTAACACCCACTGGCAAACCATTTAGGGATAGGGTTAGGGTTAGTTTGCATTTTCATTTGGGTTTGTGTGAGGTGAGAACCCCATATAAATGGAAAGATGTCAGCCCAAACATAAACCTTAAACAGGTGATTGGATGGATGTAGAAACTTAACTTGTAACTATTAAACAATAGCCTATCTGTAGGGAATACCACTAACATATAACTTATAGTCATCACAGTATTCATCTCCAACACAAGTCATGGGTGACCTGTTTAGGTTTAAGGTATTTTATGGAATTTTCTCCTCTATTGTGTACCCAAATGGAAATCTTATAACAGAACTGTATGGCTCAGAGGCATGTAAGAGATTATAAAGATACCTTCCTCTAGTTTGGTCTTGCCCACTATGTCATCAAAAGTTGCGCTTAATATTTTGGCTGCTATAACACAGAAATTTCCAAACTTTTTGGTTTCAGTAGGGTACTGATTTCCATCCTATCAGACATTTTCAGATATGAATTCCTCACTATTTTTTCCATATTCACAACAAAAAATAATGTTTACCAACGTCTGTTGGAATGTATATATTAAAGTTAGCATACAGCACATTATCACTAAACCTAGTATGTGCAAAGTCTAAGGTTTGCAGGCCAAAGGGCCACCTTCTGAAGCATGTCCAATGTGTTATTTCCACAAGATTTCATTAGAAAATTTCATGGGACTCAACAACCCTCCTTGGAAGCTTTCCCATCTGTCCTTTCCCTTTTCTCTGTCTGGTTCCCATCTTATCAAGTGAAGTATGTGCAGGGTTAGATGCTGGAGATAAGCTTGTCTGGGTAAAACTCCATGAAATGGAGCAATAGGATTATGGTGTCCATGCACAAGTCTCAAGCAAACCACTCTGAAGTGGATTGCCCTTATTCACATCTGGTTTTCATTTCTATCTATCTATCTATCTATCTATCTATCTATCTATCTATCTATCTATCTATCTATCTATCTATCTATCTATCTACAGTTGTGGTCAGAAGTTTACATATATGCATCATGGACATGAATGTCATGGTGATTTGGGGCTTTTAATGATTTCTTTGAACTGTTATTTTTCCAGGGTGGAATGATTGTATAACACACATCTTTAATGACTTAAAAAAAAAAACAAGAATTGAGTGCACAAGTTTGAATTTATTTTGGATTTTCTGTAATCCACACAGGGTTAAAAGTATACATATAGGCTCAAATATATTGGTTAAATGTCCCTTTGCAAGTTGCACCTTGACCAGATGGTTTTGGTAGCAATCAACAATCTTCTGGCATAATTCTGGCTGGATAGTTGACCACTCTTCTCTGCAGAATTGGTAGAGATCATTTAAATTGGTTGGTTCCCTGGCACGGAACCAGGTTTTAAGCATAATCCACAAATTTTCAATGGTTGAGGTCGGGGCTTTGGGAAGGCCATTCCAGAAGCTTAATGTTACCCTGCTTTATCCATTCCAAAACCAAAAGAATGTACCAATAGGATCATTGTCTTATTAGAAAACCCAAAAACTTTTATCCAGAAGGCATCTGGGTTGTCCATGTGGGCAAGTGCAAATTTCTGTCAGTTTTGGAGCAGGCGCTTCTTTCGAGGTCAGTATCCTCTCAGTCCAAGGTAATGTAAAACTCACTTCACTGTGGACAGTGACACTGGTATTCCAGCAGTTTCCAGTTCATGGCAGGCTTGAGCCCTGGAGGTTCCAGTTTGGGTCTTCTTCCAGGCCTTGGCAAAGTGGTGACACATCTGAATAACTTGCACTTACATACAGTTGTTTGAATTGATGATTTTGAAATTTGCAGTTGGTTAGAAGTGACTTTAGAAGTTCATTGGACTGTTTCATTGTTCTGAGTATTGGTCAGTCCAATCAGTGCTGTCAAACAAATCCCTTTTATGCTGGCAAAAAGAAACTACCAGTTGTTGTCAATAATGATCACTGATGAGAAATTTAAGTCTTTAAAGAACTGGAAAAGAACAGTTCAAATAAGTCATTAAAAGCCCCAAATCACCATGACATTCATGCCCATGATTAGTGTATTTAAACTTCTGACCACAGCTGTGTCTATCCATCTCTGCTGAGCTACAATTATACTGCTACTTGTGCTGTAGACAGTGCTGAAAGTATTGTAAAGAACTGAGTTCTAAGTGATATAGTTGCCTATAGCCACTGGGACACTAGGGACATTTTGCATGTCATGCATTTTCAGATTTTAGCAAATGACTTTACAATGTTGAATGATTATATATTATTATTTAATCAAAACTAACAATTTATAAAGTTTTATAATATATAATGTAATTGTAATATTAATTTTAGTTTTCTTATTAGTTGTGTTTACTTCATTTTAATCAGTGTTCTCTTATCTCACTGTCTATTTGTACTTCAGTGCAGAAAGTCAGTATTGGCTTTTTTGTTTATAAATGGGTTTGAATTTGTGTTTGAAAGTCAACTGCAACTGTGCAGAAATAACTATTCTTCCAAAGGTCACCTAATAAACTCTGGGCAAAAACCTGTAAGTACTGACCCCTGTTTCAATCCAGGGGGTCGATGTGGACATAGTGGAGGACTATAAATACCTCGGAGTACACATTGACAATAAACTGGACTGGGTTAAAAACACAACTGCACTGTACATAATTTCCTCTGGGATTAATAAAGTATTCTGATTCTGATTCTGATGTAGAAATAAATAGGAAGTAAATTTGGGTCACTTTTTCCATAACTCATTGTGTGCTTCCTCGTTTAAACAAGCCTCCACCTTTATGTGGGTCTCCTCCTCTCTGTGCACTCTGCTGCAACGGACATAAAATACAACACAGCTGCTCAAAGCAGATGTCATGACAGAATGTAGAGTACGCTCTTGCAATGTTGCACTGACTGGAAAATATATCCCTAAGAAGGATATCCACAAGCAACAAACCTTTCACTCTAGATCAATGTGAAACGAATGGTGACTGACCAAGAAGTAAATAAAAGAATTGTGCACATAATAGTCATAACACTTTAGCTATAATTATTTGTCAGACAGGATGTATCTGAATGTCTACAATTATTTGTCTTTCATTATCTGTCTCTACCTTAATGGAATATCAGTTGGGAGGTCATGCTGGTATCAACAGACCTAATTGCCCCTTTAGTGTCAGCTGCATTTTTAAATTGCCCGTCACGCACATCTGACTGAACAGAGATAGACTTACTTCAGTCAATCCACTTGGCTAGACAGGCATCATAACAGCTTGAGTTTTATTCGGGCTGTAAACAAGGACTGAGCTTTATTTTTAAGCTTTAAGTCTATTTTCTTTAAGCACATAATGACACCACAGTGACTGCATGATGGTGTTTGAGCACTTCCACAGTACAGGTGACCTACAGCTCAATAGTGTGCCTGAATGCCTCCTGTGTAGACACAGATGGAGCTCCACAGCTGCTGCTGCTGCTCTGCTAAAGTGCTGCTCACGCGATGGCTTCTATGTAGACACGAGTTTAGTCACTGACACACACGCACGCACACGTACACACACACACACACAAGCTGTGACATAACTAAGACCACAAATATGCTGACATGATTCATCTCTTGTGATTTCGCTCTGCATCTCTCTGTCATACAGTTTTTCCTCAAGGACTCTGCAGAGTTGCAGGATTTGTTTCCTACATGGATAATTGTGTTTTCAGAGTAGAGAAATGATAAATTATCACTCAGCAACAATGAAACAGATTAAGCCATTATGCAGAAATTGAGGCTTCCTCTGATAAGTGAGACCATACTCCTGCTTTTTCCCAGATTTCCTTGTTAATTTACTTAACTCAGTAAAAGGTGATTGCTTTCCAACATGTGTCACAACAGCATCGGCAAATGCCTCAAAGGGGCATTTGGTTCCACCAGGGGTGTTTGCTCTGCCCAGCCAATTTCTTGCACTAACTGTATAAATGTCTGGAGGGCACAATTACAACTGGCAATGGAAAAGAAAATGTTTGAGAAGAAAAACGAGGTGTAATCTCACTTTTGTTTTCTTATCTGTGGAAGTCCAAGAAGCCTGAGAGGGTACAGTATTTCCCCAGATAAAAGCCTAAATGATATTCCACACATAGAAACAGTGACTCAGAAGTACACAACGGTTCTTAGCTGGTATTCCTATTGGTTTGTTTTGAACTGAAGACAGTCAAAGGCAGAGAAGGAAATTCTTTAGCTAAGACGGATTTAGCTTTTCTGTGAAAAAAAAACACATTTATGAGTATTTTTTTTAATATTATATCATCAGCTTCATTCCTTCTCAGAGAAAAAAACAGAGCAGGTTCAGTGATTGAAGACGTTTGCAATGGCATGACTCAATTAATTCCACACACTAGATCTTAATTAACTCAGCATAACCACACAAATGATTTGTGTGCTGATGGGATTTGGTCAACGGGGATGACTGCTTGAAGTAGATATGCTCATTCAATATTCATTATCTCCTTGTCCCATTTTCTCACAGGGCAGAGCAGGTCCTTCCTGAGATCAAGATATCTTCCTTATGTCTTCAAATGCATAAAAAGTTCAGTATGAAACCTTCATGTTAAATTAATTCTATCAAAAGGCTGAACTATTTTAAAAAATTAATCAGCCATGAAAGCTTTTCCCCCCACTGATTTAACCACATTAAACTAGTTTTTAGCCTTCCCTGTGAATCAAACATGAAATAAACAAATTCATTTAAAAGTGAAAATTGCTTTTAAAGCTCTAATTCTTTCTGAGTTGCACATGTTTAATTTCAGGGCCAATGTGTTTCCACTAAATGGTATTACTAAGAACGTAATGGAGTGTCTTCCAATTTCAGTTGACTGTACCTAAGATGAGTGAAAAGCCTCAGAGGAAAGATTTGTTGTCTTTATCAAAAGCCAATGAGAAGACAAATATAAACCATTCATCTGCTCTCACTCACTCAGCACAAAGCCTTGGGGAGTGGCAATAATACAGATAAAATGTGATACTTAAAGTGTGTTGAAAGGATGCGCCACACTGTTGCACAAACCCATAATAACATGACCAGGATGTGCAGCACAGTAGGCTCTTCTACAAACTTGTTATTGTTTCCATTATATTTGCACTAATAAACTATTGGTAGAATGCCATGGCCCTGAACAGAGTTACCTCCTTTCTTCTGCTCTGTGTGCACTGAGCAGCGTCTCAGTGGTGTCTTCCTTTCATTATTGTTTTTGTTTGTTGGGCTAAATAGCGAATGAATCAAAAGAACGTGCAAGCTCACATTTATGCTGTTTTGAGTTACAGATTCTTCAAAAGTGAAACTAAAACATCCAGATCAGGACCATTGTGTTGCAGAATTTCTTTATGTGGACACACTGAAATACATTAAAATGCACTTTTTGGCTGCTTATGTGACAATGCTTTGAAATGAATGTTTTTTTATGAAGCAGAGTAGTGTCCATTTCAAAGAATTCTACAGCACAAATTTTAATGACTCACTAAACATTTATAAATCTCATTTATATTACAGCACCCCTCATTTCTTTATATTTTGCTTCCAAGGACCTAGACTTACAATTTTTAAAGAGGTCTTTAGCAGAAGGTCTTTCAAAATATTTTCTTTGCTTTTTCACTTATTTTCAGTCTACTCCTTTTAGCTGACCATTTTCAGAGGAATGTTTTTTGTTTGCTAAGGCACTTAACACTGACATATGAGTCATTCAAGCATAAAAAAGACAACTACCTCAAAAGACGAACCAGTGTTGTGTCTCCACGTAACAGACAACTTAGCAAAGAACCCATTTTAAATTGTATCTTTAGGCATTTTTTTTACCAGCAGTCTGTTGCAGAAACATTATTTGTTCCCATTTTTTTAGTTCAATTTATAAAAAACACCAAAAATAACAGAGTTTGACAGGCATAAAATATTTTTGCACCAACAAGGTAATTCCTATATATGTCTGTGTATATGTGTGTGTGTGTGTGTGTGTGTGTATATATATATATATATATATATATAAGCCATTTTATGTGCAGCAGTCACACAGGAAGAAGCTCATTTTGCACATGTATAGAACAAATCAAGTTTCCAGTATGGATAGGGCAGTGAAGAAGGGAAGCTAAAAAAGAAGAGAGAAGGGAGCTAAAACAGCTTGTTTCACATTGTGGATGAATTGAGAGACTTCACCAAGGCCCAGTATAAAATAAATACAGATGAAAAGTTAATGGTCTGGTGTTTCTGTAACGCTAACTCCTAACCACTTAAAGTGCTTTAAGCAGTAAATGTATTCTGTTAGCTCTTTATAAAGAAAAAATACACAAGCCACTCTAGTACAGTCCAAGAATTAAAATATAGACTGTTTAACAAAACACTTGATCTTATTTTAGTTTGATTAAAAAGTGGTTAGTCTGTTACTCTTATAAGAGAGAAAGTTGTACAGTTTGCACATGTTTGAAGAGACCCGGGTAATCTTCTGAATAAACAATAGAGAAGATCTAAATGGTGAGTGTGTGAGGCTGTTTTCATTTACACTCAAATTAGGCAGATCTATCAGTCTGTATCTTGCTGTTCAGACAGCTGGAGGTAATAATGAACTAAAAGAGAAACTGTTACATTTTATAAATCAGCTATGGACAGATACTTTAAGAATTAGTTAATAACTTATCAATGAATATTGATATTCTTGCTTTACCACAATAAATGCAATGGAAAATGCCATTAATAAGTATTATTTTACTGATGCATCTGCTGTCTATGAAGAGATTAATATAAGTGGTTCATTTGCATTTTCAGCATTCCTTTTGGGCTATATATTTCCAAAGATTTTTTTTATTTGCTCTTTATAAAATCACCTAATTGGCTGCAGATTGAATTTGTCTAAGAACCACATTTGTATGAGCATGACCTTGTGGTAACTCTCCTCACTTGTGCACTGGTCATCAAATTGCTGCTTGGGCTTATGCTTGAACTTATGCTTTCACTACCATGAAAACCCAAGAATTTATGGCAAGAATGGGAATGAATGAGTTTTTTGTTTGTTTGTTTGGTTGGTTGGTTTGTAATTCTTATGACTGTTCTTTTTCTTTTCTTTTTTTTTAAGCTCTGCCATTTATCAACAATCACCTACAAGTAATATGGTCACAGTTCTTTGGGCTAAATGCTAATTTATCAGTTTCACCGTCTTAATTTTGCACTTTACCACATAAATATTTGCTAATTAACACTAACTATAAAGTACAGCCAGGGCTGTGAGCAGTCTTGTTTTTGCTGAAATGTTGTCATGTACAGTGTTTTGAAAAAGTATTTGCCCCCTTCCTAATTTCTTAGTTTTTTGCATATTTGTCCCACTTTGTCCCAATTGTTTCAGATCATCAAACAAATTTTCACATTAGACAAAGATAACCTGAGTAAATACAAAACCTCCCTGGCCCTGTGTGAAAAAGTAATTGCCCCCTCTTGTTAAATCATGAATTAACTTTGATTAACCAATTTTTTTGTAAAGCTTAGTTCAGTTTCACTAGCCACACCCAGGCCTGATTACTGCCTGACCTGCTGAATCAAGAAATCACTTAAAAAGAACCTGTCTGACAAAGTGAAGTAGGCTAAAAGATCTCAAAAAGCAATACATCATGTCATAATCTAAAGAAACAGCTGAGAAACAAAGTCATTGACATCTATCAGTCTGGAAAGGGTTAGAAAGCCATTTCTAAGGCTTTGGGACTCCAGTAAACCACGGTGAGAGCCATTATCCACACATGGAGAAAACCTGGAACAGTGGTGAACCTTCCCAGGAGCGGCCGGCCTACCAAAATTATTCCAAGAGCGCATCGACAACTCATCCAGGAGGTCACAAAAGAACCCAGAACAGCACCTCAAGAACTGCAGGCCTCACTTGTCTCAGTTAAGGTCAGAGTTCATTATT
>VUQS01018632.1:4385-22068 GCA_015108495.1 Heterochromis multidens
TTTAGACACCCCCCCCCCCCCCCCCCCCAACACACACACACACACACACACACACACACACACACACACACTCTTTTATGACAACACTTTTCTTCACCAACACGGTTTTCCGGGCTTGAACAAAGCTGGGAGAACATCATGTTCCCTTGTTGCCACGCACTAATACATTATTGGTGAACCTCATTGTTTGTGACAAGAGCATTTTGTCCTTCAGATTCAAAGGAAAAGAAAGAGAAAAGCTCTCATGTTGCTTTTCTTTGTGTCTTGTATCCTCAATTATAACACAAAGTCCCTTTCATTTGTCATGAAATGTATTAAGCCTTGGCTAAGTATCCAAAGGATGCTTAGGATAAAGGATAGTTGCAAAACAATTTGATCTTTTACTCGTTTTGTGCATCCTGTAATCTTTTTACATCAGGAGAGATAGGGACATCCCAGTCATTTTCCCAGTCATTTTTCTTGCAGTTTTTATTCCAAGAGAGTGCTTCCAATGTTCCTTTGTCATTGAGTCCAAGTGCATGCATAGCTCACATCACTGTAGATTTCAAATTTGTCATTAAATTTAGTAAATCTGTTTACTATAAATATGTACCTTTAAGAAAGTGACAAACAAAACAAATGCTCTATGTCATGGTCAGTGGAAAGAGAACTGACAGTCTGACCTTGACATGGAAAAATAATCTGGTTTAGAATTAAGCCTTTCTTTAGCTCCAGTTTGAATAAAATCTTCTCAGCACCAGCAGCAGGTAGCACTGCTGTTTGTGACCACCTATAAATCATGGTGAGATCTAGTACTAAGCAGTATAATGTATGCACCAAAACCAAAGTACAGATGCTCTCAGAAATAATGTCATTGTTAGTTTCTGTTACTCACTTAATTCAAATTAGCATTTTGTGTGAGCTGCTTTGGAAGGTAGTTGTCAGGCAGGTTGTTCCTAGCAACTTTCCACTGTTCTTGTGTAGTTTTAGGCATGTCAGTTGTGTCTGCCTCTTCATGTAATCTCAAACTGACTCCATGTTGAGAGCAGGGCTCTGTGGGGGTTGTGCCATCTGTTGCAGGACTCCTTGGTCTTGTCAGTGAATTTTCTTTTATTAAGAATATGGCTTTAATTTGGAGTTATCATGACACCAAATGAATTGGGAGCTGGTTGGATTCCTCCAATAAAAAGGTGGTGTGTCCAGTAAAAAAAAAAAAAAAAAAACATTTCCTCAAAAAACCCCTCAAAGAATACTGAAATTAGTGAAGGAAGTCATCACCAATTCACAATCATTGCCTACTAGTTGTCACCACAAATCATATCTATAAGGGAATTTTTAACAGCTAGACTACATGTGTGGTCCTACATGAGGTTCTACCCCTGACTTTAATTTCCACCTATATGTGGATGTAAAAAAAAAAGAAAAAAAAAACAAAAAGAAAAAAAAACATCTTCCTTAACCAAAGCATTGCAGTTAACACATTTCAAACAGAATGCATGACAGATAAAATTAAAACTAGTCTACCACTCTTCATTTTACAGGGCGGTCATAGAGATCTCAAACACTGGCATCTTTTCAGCCTGTAGTGGATATACAAAATGATGTGCATGGTTTATTAATACTTGGATTAAGTGTAAATAGTATTTTTCATGTGAACTTTTTGGATACATTGCCAGAATTTTACTTGTCAGTGCTTCTCAGTTGTGTTTCTGTCATTGCAAGTGTGTGTTACATAGTTAAAGCAAACATACTTCAAGCTCGCCCAACTAGCTCCTGCTGTATGGGCTTTAATTATCCGTGCAGGAAATAGTGACATGAACTGAGGTGGAGACCTAAGTCTTTATCTCATTTACACCTCGGTTATGAAAATGATCAACAATGCGAGCCAATTAATTTTGTTAAAGGAGAAGGCACTGCTTGGCATTACACTACCTACCACATGTTTTGCAGTTATTTTACTTAACAAGTCCTCTTAGCCCTGCGATATAAAGACTGGGATCAGTTCCAACTCCCCCTCCCCATGACCCTGAACTGGATAAGCGGTTAAGAAAATTGGTAGATGGATGGAAGTCCTCTAATCTGATTGGATAAAAATACTTCTTTGCACCGATACAGAGATACACACACTATTTTGTTTCTCATCAGGCTTTAGAATTGGTATTTTATTTAGTTCTCTGTCTTCAGTGGCAGCATACAAGGAGGGCCAGGCATGTCAGGCAGTGGCACAAAGACCTTACTTTCTATTAAAGATACAACGAGATGATGCTTGGCTGTAAAAATATTGCATCTCCCGATTATCTGTTCTGGCACCAAAAATAAGCAGAGTAGACAACTAGATCATCATATTAGGTATGAAAATGTATGATTATGTTTTCATAATGCTACATAGATTATTTCTCAACCATAATTTTATGATTAGTTATTTTTTGAAAATTATTTTCCAGAATATAGTTTTGTTCTTCTAAAGCCCAGAGTCCATCAAATAAACTGTAAATCACTATTACTCAATTATTGACTAAAAGGAATGTGCAGGTTCTGTAGGTTGAATTAATCTAGTAACTGAGCAAGCAATTGTGTTTCTATCAAAGACACAAAAGGAGCCTGATTTTCAGTCTAATTTTTCAGTGCATTTCTTGGGAACATATGGTTGTAAATTGTTGTTCACAATGTTTGTCAGATAAAATAAGCAAAACAAACAAACAAAAAAAAGCTTTGGTCTTTTAAATTTGCATTGGGTAATTTCCACAATCCCATATTGTTTTGATAAGTTTATCACAGAAGCAATTTATCACTGCATGAATTTGTAATAACTGAAATGCACCACTAAAACTAGTGTACAATTTACTTCACAGTAACTATGCTGCTATGAGCTAGACAAGCAGCAATAACTCTACCAGTATCCCCCATTCGTGTTTCTCATTCTTCAGTAGTGATAATATGTAGACTATGTATCATGAGTCATTTAATATAGCGTAGAGCAGCTAGGCTAAGGGGCATATGGCCATGTTGGAGCACAGCCATCCGGCTTAAGGCGGGGTAAACGGATGGGCAGGGATTGTTGGTGCATTAGCATTTCAGCTCTGCATCATGTTTCAGTGTTGTTTCTCCAGTGAGCTCACTGTTTATCCAACAGCAGTAAATAAAACATTATGATCATATTTTTGCTCCGTGATCGTCAAAGTTGGTGGTAAGGAATTGGGACTGTCACACACAGCAAATACCACTTGTCTGTGCCTGCAGAAGAGACAGACAGAAAGGAGCGACAAAGGGAGAGGGGAGAGCGCTTGCGGTCCACTAAAATATCCCTGGCGACAATAGATGCTGTGTTCACACGTTATTCACGGACACTTTGTACCAGCACTAACATTCTGCTAAAGCTGTGATCTGCTGTGATTGGCTAAATGCAGTGGAGAAAACATGCCACAGAGCTTGAGAGCCGACGATGGACTATGTGTGTGTCGACTGTTGATTATGGGGAGAACCTGTGGTTCCATATATTTCATATTCATGAGCCAAATGGTGCACGTTGTAATATTCATGGACGAATTAGACGTTCAAAACACCAGTGTGAGCGAGGCCGTATGCAGAATGCGCTCACTTGAACTTCTTCCATCTTATCCTGACCCGATGCATCGATTTATATTTTGCTTCTTTCCATCGCTTATCGTGGTGCTGGTTTCCTTGCTGAAATGAGCTGAACATATCCCATACATTATATTTATTGTAGTACAAATTTCCAGGCTGTTGTCGTTTCCACTGTCTTCTAGCACTGGCAAAGCAAAGGCACTCTTTTCTTTTAAGGAAAAATATATCCTGTTTACTGTACGAGAGGTTGAGAACGGACTGGCTTGTAAGAGACCGACTTTGTTCTGCCTTTCTGATCAGCTGGCTTGCTAGCAGTTGGGAGGGAGCAACAGAAGTGTGTCCAATCAAGCTGAGCCCCGTTTTAAAGGCCCTGCAGTCCTTGGGCAGAGGCCGTGTTTATGACCCAAAATCGAGGAGACGAGCCTGGCCCTCTTCCAAGCCCCTTGAGCTCGTATATTCTGTTTGAGCATATCCAGAGGAAAGTGAAGCACTGCAAGGAGGCCCCCTGAGACACCTGTACATGTGTAACTGGCTGTGTGTATGTGTGTGTATGTGTGTGGATGAAAGAAAACCTTGTTAAACTTCAACCCTTATAACAATAACAATCACATCGCTAAAGTCTACTGATAGAAGAGGCTGCACAGTGTAAATAGTATCGGGGTTAATTTCTTACCAAGAGTGATTTTACAATATCAAGAGAAAGGAAAAAAGTGTACATCCCATATGATAAAAAAGACTATTCCTATTCCCTAATAAATACAGTTGATAGAAATTGCATTTGACTTGACAATTAAATTAAAAAGCCACTCATTTGCATTAGCTAAATGGGAACCTACAGTCATTTTTGTGATTACAGTCCAGTTAGTCTATTACTGTAATGGTGCAGATTTATAGCAGATTTTGCCCATTAGGTGATCAGAACGTTTCACACCACAGTGGGTCCCATCTATTCCAGGGCAGATCCCCAAACTGAAGGTCAACATCACAACTCAGTTGGTTTGTGTGCCTGAAATCTTTTTTAACAGACCCTTCTGTAAATAAATTAGGTCAGTAGTGATTACAGACTAAATCGTACTGACATAGAGCAGAAATAATGCCTTAAGAGTGCTTAATGTGCTTTCACACCTTAAGTACTTTGAATGAATTTCATTCATTCAGCACTAAATTTTACTTCAGAAATTGTTCTGCCTCAGAATATCATTCCTCAAGATTCTCCTTTTCAAACAAAATATCACCAGAGTCACCACAGGAAGGGACTTTAGGTCAGCCTTAAGTGTTTTTTGTGTTGTTGTACTGTAATAGTTTGTTTTCCTTAGGGTGAATTCATGCCAACATGCCCCACAATTTTATCTTACTCATGGTGATCAATAGGCATTAGCTTGAGACAAGTGTTTTCTCAGGAAGGTTGTTCAGTGAATGATTGGCATGTCTCTGCTCCTTCACCTACACATCATCATGAACCCTTCTACATCTGACTGAGCAAACACACTTCTCAACCTGAATGAATGAGCGTAACACTCACCGTGCTGTCATTGCTCTTTGCTTTTGGAGTTTAGACTCAAAAATCATTGCAGCTGTTCTGGAGCTTGAAAATTATCCATCAAGGTCTGTTTCTGGATCGGTCTGAGGTGGACAAAAAGGCCCCACTGTTACCTCGTAGGCACAAAATCCTGGGATCAGTATGCTTAAAGATGAATCAAAGTAAGTTTCTGTAATATGGTACTGCAGTGGCTCACAAAGTTTGGTACTTTCCAGAGTAGGATCAGGCTGTGATCAATTTTATCTGATCCATATCCACAACATATATTTCATAGCCTACATACTTACACCTTATTTTTCTGGGGCTACTTTATCTTTACAGACACATAACGGTCTAATTCATAAATGTAAGTTTATTAGCTCAACCTGTCAATGTGAAGTTCGTAAAAGGAACTATACCAGGCAACAGAGAAAAGGTATGCTGTAATTGTACTGTATTAACTTGACAGAAGGTATTAAATATTTCTGCTAATAAAAAGAGCAAGGGAGTAAAAAAGCAACTTTTAATAAAAAAAAAAAAAAAAAAGTTTCAGAGCACCAATATTTCAACAGTCAGTTACCACAGACAAATTGAATTGTGGATCTAACCCTGTCCAGTTTTGAGATGCCTTGACTCACACCATTATGTAAGCAGAATTTTGCAGTAAATCTGATGTTTGACACATTAATTTGCTCATTGCCTGTGTCAATCTTGACACATCTTATAGAAAGCCATTAACATTGCTCTATTTGTGCTATAGTCTGTGTGCTCCCGTCTTTTCCCTCCTCTCACTTGCCTGCCTTATCTTGGTTGGGCTGAGTTAGGTATTTTTCAGTCTTAAATCTTTCAGCAAAAACTAAGACTGCAAGATGGAATCTGGCTTTGTGGAGCTAGATCAAATTCTAGCTCTGGTGCTCTCAGTAACAAAGGTGTTTTTTGTCATTCCAAATACAGTATATGATGCAAATGCAGCTCTATTTGAAACAATATTCTTTTATGTCTCTTTTGACAATGTCTTTTTGCAATGGCATGTAATAAGTCTCAAACCAATTTGCACCTGTCTTTATCCTTGACTCTGAAGCTACAGACTTTAATCAAACAAGCATATGTTGCCTATGCGGTTGCCTTTGCTGCATCAGATAGTGGAATAATTCAGTGATTCCCAACAAGGGGTACAAGTATCCCAGGAGCTACAGCTTCAGTAGCTGGGGAATATGTGGAAAGATAATTAAAGTATTGAGTTGATCTGAACAAGTTTGAGTGGAAAAGTTAACAATTAACAGAGAGCCAAACATGAAGAAATGGTAGAATTAGCTCCTAATAATGGTTGATATTATCAGATTATAGTAAAAAGAATAAATAAATTATTAGATAAACATAATGATGAATAGTTGAAATGCAGTAACTAGCTAAAATTCTGAATTTGCTACTCTGCAGTCTTTTGGTGTTTTGCCAGAAGTATGACCAACAGTTGAATTGTTAGCTAACAGTACAAAGCAAATTGTTAGCTGAATGTGATGGATAAATGGGTTCACCAGTCTAACTGTCCTGAAACGAAAAGCTGTTAAAAGACTGTAGAATAGGTAAACTGAAAGTAGTGCAGATCCAGGTTAAAATTTGTTCAGTTGAAACACAGTTGAACATAGTGGGGGTATGTTACATGAAAAAGGTTGGAAACCAATTGTACAATGGATAATGCCTCACTTAATGTGTCAGATTTATTAAATTATAGAGTAGCAGCATATTCATATGCATCTCTGTTCAGACACAGACACAGTGTCTGAATTGCAAGATAGAGATGTTGTAAGATACAGTGAATTGGATTTTGCACAACAAAGACCTAATCTATCTTAGGCAGAGGATGTGGCAGTGGACTTAAAGATGTGCAACAGGAGGGTTAATTCAATTATTGAAAATCTTGTGGGCTCTTCCTTCTGCTTTTCCCCACGGTGTTCAAGGTTAATTGTCATAAGTTCAGGCCAGTCTACCACCAAAGCGCAAGGGAGGAGACCAGAGGAAAGACAGTAGACCAAAATTCAATTTTATTAGGATGATTGTGCATTCAAGCAATATTTTCCATTAGGCATTGATTGTTCAGTGCAGACTACCTCCTGGCAGCTTCAAAGAGTTTCTCCAATTTTCTACATAAGTTACTGCTTGTCCCCTCGTCTCACTGACACCACAGCTAATAGGAAAACCAATGTGACACATTTACTGAAGAACTAAGCGTAAGTAAAAGGTTATAATGTAATGTCTTCTGAACCTCAGCTTAGGCTCTTGGCTGTGAGATTAACAAAGGTGTTTGGCATTGCAAAGGAACTGCAGATAGATAAAGGCCATTTCAGACACCAGCATGTTAGCTTGTCTCAGCCATTTAGAGGATTGCTTGTGTAATGCCATCTGTATTCAGGGGATGAACATCCACTTTTACACCACAACAGGGAGAGGAGCAATATCGACTTCAGCCAACATCTTTTGCTTTCCATTTATCTTACATTCACTCACCCACTAGTTAGTTGAAAATGTGACTGACGTCTGGATACATTAAGAAACAGCTCATATACAATATAACAAAATTAAGCATTTGTGAACGCAGAACATGAACTGCTATAAAACAGACAATGATAGGATGTTGATGTAAAATGGGCCATAAATAATTTGTTTCTCCTCAGTTATGGAGTGAGGTATACAGTAAAACAAAAACAACAAATAAAAATAAATCCAAAATATGCCATTGCAATGTGTCAGGCAGAAACCAAACCTTAATTATTACATAATCTTAAAGCTGCTTTCACACAGGACATGGCATGCATTGCTCTGCATTTGCTTGGTTCATTTGCAATATTTGAGGAAGCCAATCAGAACAGAGCAAAAAAGACAACATTTGCAAAACTTTCAGTGGGCTGTCATTATGCTTTCAGTGCCTCTTTCCCTCGCTACTTTAAGAGCTTTAATATAGAGAAAGCTACTATAAAGAATGCATAACAATCTAAGCTGTATTTTATTTTCTACACATTGCCTGCCTTCAGCAAGTTATGTGAGTGTTAAAACACACACCTTAAGTGTCTACTTGGATGGAAACCTGTTTCCAAAAAAGGTGTTTCCTTCTGAAGTCTTGATAGAAAGTCAGACTTATGTTGTATATCTCAGTGACTTCTGACAGATTAAATTATTATATTTTTATATTTATCCTCCATTTTGCCCTTTCTGCCTGCTGCAGGTTTGATGCTTCCTTCTATTGTCTGTGCATCCAGTCATAACAACAGGCAGTGGTCAAAATTCAGTTGTGCTGAACTTTTACTGCAGTATATCCCAAGAGCTACTGAACTCTTGGGATATAATAAGCTGAAAACTTTTCCTGGAACATTTCCTTGTTCCAGCATTGTTTTTTTTTTCTTTTTTGTCTTAAGCTCCAGTCACTCAGGCCTAGAGACTGGTTTGCAACCATCTGGCAGCCACTATCACAAGGGAAAAATGTGTATTCCCTGACTGACTGGCAAATGGCTCCTGGAGATTGCTTGATGTCGCTAGGTGAAATTGGTTGCAAAGAGGTATATAGTGCTACTCTGAAAACCTCCTGGCGGTTGCTTCAGTTACTTGCAGATTGCTGTGGTCATCTGTAGTTTTCATGGAAGACACCGACTTCAAACACTCGCCAACTATTCACAGAGCAGTAGTGACACTGTGAAAAGTGCGACACAAACCAGAAACTACACATTTTTTCCTAGTGGTTGCCAAACAATTACCAACTGATCTCTGGGCCTTAGGTATATAAGCAGAGAATAAACAATTGTAATAAACAATTGTGGGCAGCTGTTTTGATAAAGCGAGAAAATATGATCTATAAATACTTAAATAAAAATAATTAAATCTTCAGCTTAATTGATAATGAAACTGAAAAATATGGGGCATCATGCACGTCGGGAATTTTTGCCACATTTTCGTTGGCAATATATTTGTGTGCCATAAGACATAACCAGTCGCTTCCATCCAAGCTTTTAAACTACACAGGATTGCACATTCTGTTATTGCTATTAGTGGCCAATGATGATTCACAATATGACCCATCTCCATATATTACATAACAAATAAAATGTTTCACATGTTCAGAAAATGCACGTTTGCCATTTGGTAAATGGTAAATGGTAAATAGACGGATTCTTATATAGAGCTTTTCTACTCTCCCGGAGCACTCAAAGCACTTTGGTAGTATCAACAAATCAGTTCTGTATTCAGTAGGGTTCATAGGTACCAGCACAAACCTATTTTCCAAATATACATAAAGAAACCCATCAGCCTTTTGAAATCCCATGAAAGGTTCATAAAAGAAAAACTATTCTGCAAAATGTGCACATTGTAATAAGTAATTTTCTGCTTTGAGCAGTCAAAGCAGTTGTTCTGTGCTTATATTAGCAGCTTTTTGTTAGCCACAGTTAGTTGGGTTGTCAGAAGCATAGTGGAATTTGGGTTTGCCATTAAGCTCCATAATAAGCATTTTTTTTTCCTTAGCAATAGTCTTAAAAAGAAAAAAAAAACATGTACAGCAAAACAAGAGCAATTGTATTGTTGGGTTTTATCGACAGCATACGGGAAATGCTGTATCACATCACTAAAAGGCTCTCACCATTAGATTTGTACAGATCCTACCCTTTTTTGCGATTTTATCTTGACCTTCTCTATTATCATGTCATCAGATACATGATGAAGACGTTCCGTGTGACAGTCAGATCCTCGCTCCTGAACAATTTGTAAAGAGCAGAATTGAGCAGTTTGTAAAAGTGCATTTACACACTCACAGTACAAACAAATAAAGGTCTGCTGTGTCTCTGCTGCTTGTCAGGTCGAGTGGTGGTGGTGATGACACTAATGACAGCGGTGAAGGTTGGAAGCTGTTCAGGATTTAAGAAAGATGTGACACCTGTCATCACTGTAATAATGAAATAGTATGGTCCATGATACAGATCTATGATGCCACCACGCACAAACTGCTGTTATTGATGCTAAATTGTTTCTGAAACACTTTATCTGTCTAAATGTGATGAGATTTTTTTCCTCCCATTTTATTTTGGCAGCAGCTTTGGTGGTGATAAATGATCGTGGCTTTGTCCAAAACAAGGGACCAGCCTGGTTTGTTCCTCAATGTCCCGTCTCATCCTCAAGTGCTTTTCATCTATGAAACTCAAAATGAGCCCTCCACTTTTGGCTTGCACACAGTCATTTCCATGTTTTGGAATTCATGTAGCCCTATCCTTAGCCTTTGTCATGTTGCCGTTTTTGCTTGTTCCAAACAAGCTGCTGTTCCTGGTCTAAGGGAAGCAGAGGCTTGATTTTTTTTTCTTTTCTTTTTTTTTTGTGCTGAATCGTTTCTAATTTGTGTTTTCACAAGACCTATGGGATACTGGCTGTGGTTCCATGGACACTTTTTTTTTCAATCTGATGAACTGTTTACCTGGGATATGATTAAACGTTGTCTGGTGTTTACATTGATGGATAGACATGCACTTCAGCGGAAACGTGTGATGTGTGCGAAAGTGATGAAAATGTCCTGTATTTATCTTCATCTTCTTATCTCTGTCTGATCAACTCCCTGAAGATATCTATCGTCCGTTGAGTGCAGTAGTTGTCGCTCTCATGTCACTCTTAATTTGACAAGAGTTTTTATTTAAAACTCAATAGAGGAGCAGTTCAGATAAGAAGCTACTATTTTTGGTAAAGGGCAGAAGTATACCTCCCCCTAGCATTTACAACGAGGCAGCAAGCATGTACATTTGAGGCCCAAACCATTCTTACTCTGACTGAGGTGTTCTTTCGGAGCATTTTTATTGTGTTTGGGCTTTTAAAGTGATTAGAAACAAATTATTAGGACATATAGCCACTAAATACTAAGTGCTTAGAACACCAAATGTTAATGTTTTTATGACCCAGATATACAATGAATCACTAATGTATGCATAAGGTGTCAGTAGAAAACAACAGACATTGAAATTACTTTCAGTTCTGATGTCTTCTACGCAGTGCTGGGGTCAAGAGAAATATTATGTTACACACATTACCCTTTCCTTTTTTACTCCCCATAGAAAGCAAATTGTTACACTAGTTATATTACTTTTGCGTTACTCTGCCTCATTGCCTGTGTAATTGCCAGTTAACAGTATAACACCGCACTTTTCATATGCCCACATATCTGCATTAATCTCTGTTCTGATAAGGGGAACGTACAGAAGATCTTTCTTTTAGTAGCCTGTTTAAGTATTACCATAAAGCTGACAGCAACGACAGTGAAAAGCAGCCAACAGAGCACTTCACAGAAAAAAGTTGTTGAAAATGGTTCTACTGTAGGAGTGAGTACGGGCAGTCATCTCTGCTGTAGTTACCTGTTGCACATCAGGCTTTGGCTGCTTGCTGGATTCGCAGGGTCGGCAGCAGATCATATGAACTGGACGGGCAACCAACTTTGACAGGTGGGCATTCGGCTCAAGTGACTTTGCTATTCAGAATTAAAAAATGGGCTTGCACTCATACACACTATGCATAATTACAACCATCCATGCATAGTACACTCTCAGAGAAATGTAGGCGCAATTATCAAAGTGTAAAAATATCTGTCTTAGATCGCAGAGGCAAAGCAGGAGACAAACATTTTCTCTAGATGCAGAAGTGCATTATTTACCTCACTGCACACTAGCGCAGCTGACTGTGACTGCACAGTATCCTCAACACATTCCCATTTGTTATTTGTTTTGCAATTTTCAGTCTGCAAAAGCTGATGAATGACCTCTTTTTAGTTTCAAAGAGACATGAGGGGTACTTACCAGTCTGACCTGCATGCTGGTTACCATGATTACTGCAGAAGCACTAAACTGCTGTTAACCGAATAATTAAATTGAGCTCACACTGCAGTAACTTACGGGTAATATGTGTGTTTAAGTTTTCCATTACCAAACTGTATGAATTAGTGTTACCTATAGTTGAAGTATATCAGTAGAATTCAGCTGATGGGGCACAGTGACTTTATTGGGTGGGCCAAGACCCCCCAGGGCCATCCATAATGCTGCCACTGTTGATTGGGCTCGGCAAACACTTAGCTTGAGCATTACTCTGGGTCTGACGGTCTCTCACTGCTAGTTTTGTAACAGTGTATAAAAGAAATTAAGACGTTGCTTTTTACAGAGTTCTGATTGTATCTTTCACAAATGTGGATTTTTTCTGGACTGAGCATCACAGCTTGCTGTTTACTGACAGAATCTTGTCCCTTCATGCAATAAATTAAAATTAATGTGCATGTTGTCACTCCTACGCAGTTGTAGATTGCTCGGTCAAACAAGTGATCTGTAAGTGTGTATAAATAGGCATGTTAGATCATTTGTTTCTATCCCACATCATAGAGATAATTGAAGAACGTATCTAGTTCAAGTAACAACATATTTGTGGTTAGTAACTGCAATGTGAGCAGAGCATTACAAACAAAACGTGATTACAGAAATGCATTACTTTGGAATATATTGCAACCAGCATTGCTGGGCAGTCAGAGATTGTTGATGACTTTCATTTAAACTGGATTTGTGGTAAGGGAATCAGTTATAATTAATTAATTATTACTGATTAACATACACACAGTATGTATAGATAGATAAACAGAGTTTACCAGTAGTACGGGGCTTGCACATTAATGCAACGATTGTTATGCTCGATCAGTCTGGTTTCACAAATGAGGAGTTTGAGAAATGCACAGGCATACATTTACACAAGCTACCCACAGAAAGATTTTTAAATGTACTCAACAGCTAATAATAAGAAAAAGAGGCTAGAGGTCATGCCCACTGATCTTAAACACCTGCCAGAGAGACAATTAGTTTTAAGCTTGGAATAAACAGACACTTCACAGACTGACACATACTGTGGAATTATTTTGACTTCAACCTTTACCACTGCTGTCAGAACGAGGCCAAAACAAGCAACTTTGTTGTTCAAATATAGCTCAAACTTTTTTCTCCCCCGCAGACTGAACAGGGGAATGATCAGCATGCCCTATTTTAGTCTGCTATTAATTGACATGACATTATTTTGATCTTGTAGTGCTTTCAAAGTAAAAAAAAAAATTGTTTGCTTTTTAAATGGAGTTATGTCTTTTCTATTGAGCCTTGAGACACTTTGAATTTATAAATCAAATGCAGTAAAGAGCAATTTATAATAAACATGCAGTCATGTGTTCATTTTTTATGGCTATATTATGCAACACATTTACATATTTCTATTTTGGATACATTCTCACCTCAGACAGATGTCACCCTGTGTCCTTAACTGCACTAGGAGAGTCCTGACACCTAGTTGCAGCCTGCATGTAAGTATGATTTATAAAACCCTGAAGCATGAGTACTAAAAAACAGCTCTTTTAAATATTGTACATAGAAAACCAGTCTATCATAGTTCTTTCCATTTTGGAGCGGGCTCTGATTTTAATTACTATACATGGTGAATTAGCTAATGAATAATGAATGGATTCCTCACACTAAGTGCTCTGACTGCTAATGCACTTGCGGTTCGCTCACTCTACAACCCCCTCACACACTGCCAATGTTGCTTTCTGATTCTGTCTCTCTTTTTTCTACCCCTTTTCCCAAGTCTGATTCACACACACACAATTTCTTCCCATCTCTGCTTTTCTCACTCTCACTGAGATTTGATTAGATTTCCTTCTGTAAGGAATTATTTAGTGATGAGAGTAGAGAATGAGAAGGAGACAGAGAAATGCTCCAGGATAGAGGGAGGCAGATAGTGGTTCTCAGGGGAGTGTGGGAGAAGGAGAAAGGTGCTTCGAGGAAAGAGAGTGAAAAAGCTCTAGGATTAAGGTGCACTGGAGCTGCAGATATGCAGAGAGAGACCAAGAAAGACAATGTCCTCCATGTGCTCTTACGGTAAGAAAATAATAACACAAATATATGTCTTAAATAGTAGGAAAATGGATGTAATACTGAGTCATACAAGCAGAGGATGGTGATAATATACAAACTGAATTTTGATAAACTATCCACATGTCTGCATGAGCTTCTTCCATGTGTTCCAGTTTCCACATGCAGTCCAAAGGTGTTAGGTCATCTTAGGTGACCTAGAGAGTCTAAAATGCCTGTAGGTGCGAATGTGTTTCTCTGTCTATATGTGTTAGCACTGTGATAGACTGGCAGCTTGTCCATGGTGGTTCTCACCCATGCATGATGAGACACACTTCAACTCCCTTAGGCACTTAATGCAACAAGTGTATAGAAAATGGACTCATGTTATCATTTTTTTCCCTGTATAATAATAAATTCCAAGGTATTTTTAGTTATATAAAGTTTCAACACTGATTCAAAAGACGTGGATAATGGAGACACATAGAAAAGGGAAAGAAGAGTGAATAGTTTGTTTGTGCGAGCAGCTTTTAGTAACACATAGTAACGTTTTGTTTTGACAGCTTCATTTAATGGCTATTGTAGTAATGGGTAAGGTGTTGCTGACTGATATCAAAAATACGTTTTCTGAGTTTTGGTTTTCCATTCTGAAAATAGTGTTGAATCACAGCTGACATCTGTTTTAGACAACAAAAAAAAATGTACACTGACCTACCAAGCATAACAAAAACTAGTAATGACATCTCAGTTCACCTTAGCTATTACATGTTTAGGTCATTTATCAAAAAAGAGAAGGATTTATGGATGGCTTAACATTGATCTCCTGTAGATTAATTTTACAAAAATCTATTTTATAATAAAGCTGCACCATCTAAACACAATGCATGTTCAAGCATTTGGAGATGCAGTGATTCATCAAACAGCAAGATATTTGTTCTCAGGAAATCTGGTAATAATTAGAATTAATTTATTTAGTTTTGTAATAATGAAGATCCAGTGACAAACCATTTTAGAGCTTTGGAGATTAAGGTGGTCAACCCGTAGCTGTCATGTTTTTTATAAACTAGTATCAGTTTTAAAATTATAATGCATTTCTAAAGCCAGTAGGGAATTTTCATATCTCCAGCACTATAATATATTGTATAGGGCAACTGTAACCCTACAGCTGACTGACATAAACTGCAGTTATAAAATACATTCATATATTTTTCTAGCATCATGAATAATTAAGAGGAAAAGTACAATAATGTTAATAAATACAAAGACAAATAGCTTGGTGTCAAGTGGCTACATGCCTGACTCAAACAATCTCACATGAAAGGGTTGAATAACAAGCTACAGTACCTCAGATGAGCAATAATCAGCATCACAGTGGCTGGACAGCTTTGCCTCAGGCTAACCAGGATTAAATATAAATAATATCAAACACGTAAAGATAACCCAAGGCAATTTTAACTGAGGGTAAGTTTGAAAAAACACATGGCCCATAACTGTTGTGACAATGGATTTAATGTGTGTCAGTTAACAACTGTATTATGTTAGTTTTCAGTTTAACTTATTGTCCAAGATAGAGTGTCATAATTCCATATACTTTTTAAATTAACATGTTATCTTCATCACTATAGTGATATCAGGCCCAGCATTAAGTATGTTAAGTATAATATATCAGACACCTAAAATATTGTGAAGGCATGAAAAAAATTTCCTCTGGGATTAATAAAGTATTCTGATTCTGATGATTCTGATAAAAAGGCAAGAAATTCTCACAGAGAATCCAAGACAATGTTTCTCTGTAAAATGTCTCCTGTGACAGTTGTAAAATACATACATCTATGTGTATTACATTCATGGTTTTGTTCATGTTCATCTATGAATACTGTTTTTTAAAAAAGAATGGAATAGAATTTCAAATGAGCAGATATCACACTTGTTGGTGATTATGGTATCATATAATACCAAAGATACATAAGAGGAAACAGATACCGAGGACAAATAAGGACAAACTAATTCAGAAACATGTTTTTGTGGAGATACTAATTTTTGACACAGTACCAACTTGTAACAGCTTATTAGCATGCCAGCTGAAACTTCTCACTATGAACAAATAATGAAAGAAAGACATGATGGACTACCATCTGTATCCTGTCAACACTGGCTACACGCAATCAATCAGCCATCACATGTGAAAACGCTAACACGGTCCTTTACCTAACACAACCACAACTAGTCTGTTCAGCAAATGGTGTGGTATATGAAATATATTAACATGTCCTCAACTACCTTAAAAAAAAGGAGTCCATGATCTTCAGAATCATTCTTACACAACAATATAAATCCCAAGCCTACTAAGTGACCAAATGATATGTGGCTCATGGTGATCATTTGTCATCCTATTGGTACATCTGGGCCTTTATGCAATACTTTGTGTACGGTGTAGATCCAGTTTTTACAGAATAGTTGACTGCCACTTGAATAACAGCATTTTCCCCGCTTTGATTTCTGTCTGACTGTAAGACGGTCTCCCACCAAGCGCAATGCATTCACTGCTGAATTATCAAAGCAGATTAACATAGAGGGAAGAAAAGAGAAGGCAGAAGAGGCGAGTAAAAAAAAAATCTAAATCATTCCACTGAGAAAATGTCTGCTCTTCAGCTTTCATTTATTGAGTCCAAATATATTGGATGGCGGTTATTTTTAAACAGACCTTAATCCTCTGCTCACCCTTCACTGTGAGGTAGATAATTATAGTAATCTGGTCGAAGGGAATTTAATTTCCAAGCTGAAGATCGTTGCAGTGGAATGGACTAGTTGCTTTATGAAAGGAATTTAGTGTTCTATAATTTCAGCAGCTAGATGGCTACACATATGTAACATGGAACATTGTTCAGGGTCTATTTTTGCAATTATGATATATTAATTAGCACTAGTGGTGACAGGTACCCATATGTGACCACATGGCAGGTATATACTTTAAGAAAAATCATTGAAAATTACCCATTGTTCTTTTTGTTCTATATAAAGGACTAGATTACCTTCGAAGTAAGACAACCTCATAGCGCTTTCCTAATATTCACTTAAAAGGAAAATCGAACCTCCACTAAGCTTCTCTCATGTTGAGAATTTCTTTGAAGATTTTCCAAGTAGAAGAGATTGGAGATGGCCCTTCCACTGTAACCACAGAGTGAAGTGCTTGTATTGCATATGTGCTTGTCCTGCCCTTGAGCAAGTCAGTGATTCCCCACAGACTTGCTGCCAGCTCCAGGGGCGCTTTCTGTGAAGATGACCCTACACTCTGACCTCCCTGGAGGGAGCAAAGTGAAAAGAGAGTTTCACTGCAGGGATCAATAGAAGTATCACACTGTTGTCACTTTATTCAAGTCAGTTAAGCTATTTGGGAAAGAAAGGCTTAGGTTGCACTTAATCCTTGACCAAGATATGCAGACATTTTCTGTAATTGCCATTTTTTTTTGCTGTGGTTGTATGTATGTTTTTCTGTAACTAGAATAAATGTGATAATATTAAATCTGTGTTCGACATTTGCCCTGTTCAGTTCAGGGTAAATGTTGGTAATTTTTTAGTTCCATCTTTTTCATGTTCTTGATCAATATATATATATATATATATATATATATATATATATATATATATATATATATATATATATATATATATTTATTTTTTTTTATTTTTTTTTTTTTTTTTTCTATGTGAA
>VUQS01018634.1:1816-12530 GCA_015108495.1 Heterochromis multidens
CAAAGACAAACCAAAAAAGACAGAAAAAAAAAAAAAAAAAAGTAATTTGCAAACCCCAGGAATATTTGCAACTGTTTACACAAAGTGGGTGTGGGCCAGTCCAAGACAGCCTAACTTTCTCTGGATCAGTCTTCACCCGCCCGCTCTCTAGAATGTAACCCAGGAAAGACACTGTTGTAACATGAAATTCACACTTTTGTGCCTTTACATACAGTCTGTTCTCCAACAAACGCTGTAACACCTTCCTCATATGTTCCCGGTTTTGTGGGAGATCTTTGAAGAAAATGAGACTGTTGTTGAGAGAGACAAATACAAAGATGTTCAAAAAGTCCCTCAGTATGCCATTTACTAAAGCTTGGAAGATGACTGCTGCCATTGGTCAGCCCAAAAGGCATTACAAGATACTCAAAGTGACCTAAAGGTGTGTTGAAAGCAGTCAAAGGCACATGGTCAAAGGCTAAGGTGATAAGTGGCAGCATTTCTTTATTTTTGATGGTGATCTGGTTCAACCTGCGAAAATCAATACATGGTCTTACATGGACGGTCATGTGATACCAGCTGCAAGTGAATCCTTAATGTAGGTTTCCATGGCTTCTCTTTCAGGACAGGAGAGATTGTAAAGCTGGCTGGAAGGCAAGGGTGATCCGGGCAACAGATCAATAGCTCAGTCGTATGGTCTGTGAGGAGAGAGGATTTTCAGTAAGTTTTCCTTACTGAAAACTTGTCATGGTATTTAGGGGGCACAGACAAATTAGGTTGAGACTGTGCTACAGGTTCAGTGAGTGAAGTGGCACGGCGGACTAAAGACAAAACAAACTCCAACTTTCAACCCTCCTCTCAACCCAATTTATGTCCAATATTTTTTTTTTAAATGCCAAAAACTGATATCACTCGCTGTCCCTTGAACACTCCTGTTCTCTTTCCCTCCATCCCTATCTGCTCTTGTACCAGTGGAGCTGAATCAGTCTCTTAGAGAAAGTGTTTCACTGCCTGTCTGGTAAGTGATGGACAGGGTGGTCAGGATTATTGATAACAGTGATACAATGGATAACAAATTGCTTAGTGACCTCATCTCCACCACAGCTTCAAATGTGTCCAGTTTGCAGCAAGTTACAGAACGAGCCTTCCTGGTCAGTTTATTCAATCTACTGGTGTCACCAGCTCTGACGCTGCTCCCCTAGCTGACCACAGCATTGTACACTGTGCTTGCCACAACTGACTGATACAATACCTCCAACATTTTGCTGCACATGTTGAAGGATCTCAGCTTCCTTAAGAAAGAGCCTGCTTATCACCTTCTTATATACAGACTCCCTATTGGTCTTCCAGTCCTGCCTGTTGTCAAAGGATGCCCAGGTACTCCTCACCACAACAACATCCTGTCCCAGGACAGACACAGGTCATGCAGCTATTAATCTGATCACCATCTCTAGTCTTATTCACATTCAGAAGCTTAAACATATGAAAGCATGGATCCATTTTTCCTTGTGTTAATGGTTGCTGCTGCTGCTGCTGGTGTAATGGTGTGAAGGATATATTCTTGGCACATTTTGGATCCCTTAGTACTAATTGAGCATCATTTAAATATCACCTGAGTGTTATTGCTGACCATGTCTATCCCTTTATGACCACAGTGTAACCTTGAACATGACAATGAGTTCATTCTACTCAAATGGCCTTCACAGGCACCAGATCTCAATCCAATAGAGCACCTTTGGGATGTGGTGG
The DNA here is from genome assembly GCA_015108495.1 of Heterochromis multidens. NCBI lineage: Eukaryota > Metazoa > Chordata > Actinopteri > Cichliformes > Cichlidae > Heterochromis > Heterochromis multidens. The sequence goes on from VUQS01018634.1 coordinate 3,545, forward strand.
AATGAAAGATTTGCATCATGGATGAATGGCAGACAAATTTTCAGCAACTGTGTGATGCCATCATGCCAATGTGGACCAAAATCTCTGAGGAATGTTTACAGAACCTTGTTGTTGTTGAATCTATGCCCCTAAGAAGTAAAGCAATTCTGAAGACAAAAGGAGTTCCAATTTGGTCAAATTTGTCATCGCCACCTGCCCAATGAGGGCTGGTGCAAATATTTACCGAGACTTGTGATGTGTAGATGACACTGAGTCAACTGCCTTCAAAAGGTGTTATGTATAGACTGAACATCTAAAATCTTGCCCCAGACAGGTACCCTCCATATTATAATAATTTAGATAGTTTTATTATTTTTTCTATTACTAACATTGAAGTTAATGAAAATGAAACTAAAGTTAAACATTTTTCAAACAATAAAAACTAAACTGAAAGGAGCAAACCTACTCTGGAAACTAACTGAAACTAAACTGAACTGAAAACTAAAACTAAAAAAAACAAAACAAATATAAACTAATCAGAACATATGAAACTATAATAACTCTGGTAAGAGTCCACACTGACATTACATAAAGAACAGAGTTCAATTTATATAAAGATTTGGTGCTCACGATTTGGTGGGAGAAGAAGCCCGCTGAAACATACATTACCTTAACAAGAACTTACATTTATGGGGGTAAAGATAATTTAATACTGTTTCAGTAATTAAAACATCAAATTATGGGTTTATTGATGATTTTGCTTCTCTTTTTTGCAATATCAAATTTGGTGATTGTAGATCATTGTCAGACTCCCCATGTTTCTTTCCTAACTAGGCAACAAGTGTTTGAGTGAGCAATTTCACTTGTGAAATGAGCAAAGTTTTCCAACAAATTATTATTCGGTGACCAACATTGTCTGTCTCTGAAAAGTATTGACAAATTTAGAACCTAGCACAGAATATACCAATCATAAAGAAATAAGACCTATTGATTATGCAATATGTCAAGCTGTCCAAAATGCTCCTGAACAAGCCACCGAAAAATTTGAAGAAGTTAAGAAAAATGGAGCGGCAAAATTAAAGAAAGCAAGAAATAAGGGAAGAAAAGTAAGAGAAGAAAATCTAAAAAGAAGGGACTGAGAATGGGTCTTCCCAGAACTGTGGGATCCTATCTCTCCTGTTAGATTAATCTTTGTATTATTATTATTATTATTATTATTATTAATGTAGTTTTATGGACATGAAAACTTCAGGGAGTTTCCAGGGAGGTTCCACAAGTGCCTGTCCCCAATGAACAAAACCTGTTTGCTGGTATTTTACCTGGTAACAGCATAAGAGAAATTAATGATTGGCCAGTGTCAAGTAGTGGGCTGTCTTAGATCGCTTGCTTATCCGGACGTGCTCCACACTTTTACTTTATTTTAGCTCTCGAAGCAAAGGAGACAAACAGCTCTCAGATATTTACACACTCAAGCTTCTGCGACTACAAAATAAGCAAACATGAAGACTGTTTTATGTCTGGCAGTTATTGCAGTTGTCTACTGCTCAGTGGAGTCTAAATACTGTAAGTACTTTTTAAATTTTTTTTCCAGTTATATTGAATCAGAATCAGAATACTTTATTAATCCCTGAGGAAGGTTAGACCTTGCCATTTTACTGAACAGTATAAGAATATGTACTTAAAGTCAAATGGTCTTTATCATTTATGGCTACGTGTAAATTTTTATCACAGTTTGATTAGGCTGTAAGTTTTACATAATCTTTTACGTTTTTCAACATAGAGAAAACAAGGCAGGCAGCAAGGCGTTTCTAATAAGATGCTTTTGATTTGAGGAAAACAAAGCTGTATTTATCTGTTGATTAATTTTCAGTCCATAGACAATACATTGCTACTTCATCTTACAGTCCAATGTAAAGAGAAACATTAGAAAACATGTCTATCATGTTTTTACTGGAATTCCCCTCAGCGTTTTGGATTCAGTTTCGATTTCCTGTAAATACTGACAGCGCCCTCTACTGGCTGCAGAATGGTATATTAATAAATAACACTGGTGATTATTATTATTATTATTGTATTTTTGTGCTTCCACTGCTAAAGTACCAATTTTATATATCATATATATATATATATATATATATATATATATATCATATTTCCCATTCCCACAGTTCCCTTGGTTGCATTTGCTAATATGGTTAAGGGCAATCAAAATTTCACACTTATCAAATGATTCTGTGTAAAAGCATCAGTGTGAAAGCACATTACATTTTATCAGTGGTAATTAAATTTGTCATGTTAGGGATAACAATACATTTACAGGTATTATGCACCTTTATAGAAGGAAGACAATCAGAAACAAAAAACTAACCTATAGCAATTAAGTTCTGTGGTCAGCAAAGGGAATCTTTTCATATTTATAGTCTGTATAAAATCGGGTAAAATAATGGAAGATTGTTGCTATAAGAATGGCCTCAAACAGGCTGCTCCTCATATGAATACTGATGAGTGTTTTATATATCCTTTACTAAGGATAAAAATTTCCAGATTTGGTGGTTTAAGGTAGTTTTGTAAAACTTCTCTTTCATTATTGCCTTTAGCTGCACCAACGGTTCAGGTGTACAGCCGTAATCCAGGGGAGTTCGGAAAGGAAAACATCTTTATCTGCCATGTGAGTGGCTTCCACCCCCCTGACATCACCATCACACTGCTAAAAGATGGGATTGAAATTCCTGGTGCCAAGCAGACTGACTTGGTCTTCAAACAGGATTGGCACTTTCATCTGACCAGACACGTTCCTTTTACGCCGAAGGAAGGAGAAAACTACATCTGCAAAGTCACTCATGGGACAAACACCAAAACTTATGCTTGGGGTGAGTTAAAGACAGGCAAATATGTGTGCAACACATAGTTGTATACAATTATAGACATTATGTAGCAACCCATTTGGTGTAAATAAGCAATATTTTAAAAATACAAAAGAAAATGCATTATGAAACACGTTTAATACATTTAAATATGATTCAGTAGTTAATTAAGAAGTACCTTCATAGGCTGTTATGAAATGAATAACAACCTTAATATTTTCTTTTTATAGAGTCAAACATGTAACCGCCAGTGGAGGCACAAGGAGTGTCACATCTGATTCGCACAGCTGCTGATTTGTCATCTTCTGTCCCCAGCTACAGAACATTTATTCTTTCTGTTCAATCAGCTTCCCCAGAGTATCTTGAGATTTTCTTCTTCTCACCAGAATAATTATCAATGTCATACTAAGTGGACAGTAAATTCATATTTAGTATTTTGGTGTGATTGTGGGTGATGTAGAGATTTTGAGGTTATAGACATTTAGTGGTAAATTTAGTGTGTCACTTTTTGCTTGCTTGCCTTTGATAATGAAAATTGAGTGCATTTGGACAGCTATATTCACAAAAATCAATGTTTTCACACTGTTGTAATATTTTTCCATATATGAGGGGTTCTATGGTTGGCTTTGATGCCTAAACTGTTTTTATACCTAAATGAGTTTCTCAAATTGGTAATTGGTGGGATAAATATATATACATATACAATATATATACATGTAAAATAATAATAAATTCATCTTGAAAATTTCTTGGTGTCTTCATTATTTTTAACAAAAGCCATAGAATGTATCCTTTTATATAGGAATATTGATACATTTCTTTATTTTTTTGAAAAAAGTCACTTAACATCAGTACTTCATAAATCAGTACAAGGATGTTGCACTTCAGTGCCGTGTGTGTATGTTAATCACGCTTGGGTCTCCATGAGTTTGAGAGTCCTGCAAAGTGTCTTAGTTCTTCCTAGGACATACAAGCATGAAAAAGAACATTTTCACAAGACTATGTAGTCCTGTGAAAAACTAAGTGCACTCTTACCTTCTTCCATAGGAATTAAGAGGGTAAGTAACAGCCAGGAGCTGCTAATAAAATGCACTTGATTCACTGATTTTCAGCAAATGTGACCACCTCTATAAAAGCAGAAGTTTGATCAGTTTGATTGTCTGGACCATCCAGGTGTGTTAACACCATGCCACAATCTCCCCAGGAGTGGATGTCTTAGCAAATTCACCCCAAGATCAGACCATGCAATGTTCAGAGAAACTGCAAAAAAACCAAGAGCTACGTCTCAGACTCTACAGGTCTCAGATGTCAAAGTTCATGACGGTACAATTAGAAAGAGGCCGAACAAGTACAGCTTGTTTGTATGGGCTGCTGGGAGGAACTGTCAAGTCAATTATGAACTCTGCTGTATACCAAAGTATTCTAGATTCAAATGTGAGGCCATCTGTCCGACAGTTAAAGCTGGGCTGATATTGGGTCATGCCAAAATGTTTCCATAGGAGTGATGATAGTTTTAAAAAAAAGAAAAAAGTGAGGCTCAGACTTAAATAAAGAAAGTCATTTCAATTCCTAAGAGTTTATTAATTTTGAAGGAAATTAATCAATCAAAGGGTGGCTGCTCACAAACAGAAATAAAAGAAAACATTCACTCTATAAAAGAAGAGAATAAATCAAATAATAAGTAAAATATATATGAATTAACAATAATTAAAAATACGGAATATGGAAAAGAAAAAAAAGACTGACCGACTATAAGACTATGGGACAAGGAGCAGCTGATCTGTCAGCTAGAAATGCGAAACTCACTGCAATGAAAAAGAAAGAAAGAAAGAAAGATCGAGATTCTCCAGCATTCATGGGACAGTGCAAATTCAGCAATGATAGAAGTCAGTTTTAATATAAGATACTGGAATATGTTTAAAGTAAAAAGTAAAGCCTAAACTTTTTCATTTAGTCTTTTCTTTTCTTTTCATGCTATTACATTTTTTATTGTTATTAATTTTGTTGTAATTCTGAGCACTTTTTTGCTTATGGCTTATGATAGTTTAGAAAACTAAATAATGACCAAATAATAATAATAATAATAATAATAATACTAATATTTAAAGACAGTTCTAAGACAGCCAGGCCTTCATCATTTGTTTGTAGACATGGTCTGAGGCACTTTTAAATTTGTTTGTAGAATACAAATAAATTCAGGTACGAAAATGTTGATGCCATTCTGTGACTGACTCGCCCATACTCATATTTTTATATAGTCCAAACACCTAAACTAGCTTTTTATTTGACGTTAATTATATCATTCGTTTACCCGTTTATGTGTAGGTCTATTATTAAACCACAAAGCTCTGGTTCAGGCAGGCATTTTAAACATGGTGGATTACTTGATCAAACCACACAGTCGAGAAGAACATGTCGGAGTAAATTCCACCTAGCAACAGTACATCTTGATTTTTCTATTGGCAGAATTTTTTTACTGGTAGAATTATAGGCACGTATCGTCTTGTCTTCGGTTTGGTGGGCGGGTTTGCCCATTAGCTGTAGCACCGCCTGAACGTCCTGGTCCACACCAGCTAACACTCTCGATGTGAATCGTTTCACTTTCGGTCTGGATCGTGAGGCGCTGTTGTCTTTTCTCTTACTCGAGCAAATATACAAGAACATTTTCGGTGTACCGAGACAGTTGGTGGGTGAAACCATGAAGGCATTTTTCTGCGCAACCTTCGTCCTTGTGTTGTTCCTCACGGATCCCTCCGCGGCCAAAGACTGTAAGTGATCTACGGTTCCTGAACATATTATAGTATAAGTACAAAATGGCGATATGTTATCACACAGAAGGCCGTGAAACTTCCGGGACACGGTAAAGCAAAAACCTGTTCTTTAAAAAATCTCTGGGAATTGGGAAACAATACCAAAGTAACCGTGCTAAGCGCTTGCTGAACTTGTATTAAAAGTACTTAAAGGTGCTGTGAAGTTTTACTAATATGAGTACTCTGTAGTTTCTCTATTGTACATGACTGTTATACATGACATATTTTGAAAAACAGATGTGTTTCAGTTTGTTTGTAATAAGTGAGTGGAATCTAAATGAATGTTTGCCATCTTCATTATCTTTATGTTCTTTATTATATCTGTAAGTGAGTGACTGTTTTTCTGTTTATTAGCTGGACCTAAGGTTCAGGTGTACACGCGTGCCCCAGGAGAGTATGGGAAAGCCAACACTCTTATCTGCCATGTCAGTGGATTCCATCCTCCTGAAATCACCATTGAGCTGCTGAAGAATGGAGAGGAAATACCTGAATCCAAGCAGACTGACTTGGCCTTTGAAGAGAACTGGCACTACCACATGACCAAACATGTGCCTTTCACCCCAAACAAGGGAGATAAGTTCAGCTGCAGAGTGACTCACATAGGAAAAAAGAACACACACATTTGGGGTATGAGTGCTTTTCAGTTTGTCTGTCTGTCTGTTGTTGTGCTTTGTTTCACACAGTTGTACAAGGTTAACAATGTGAGTTTGTTTTAAGGGTTTACATATTGCTGAACAATAGAAAACATTTGCTAAATTTCTTCTACTTCTGTTTGAATCTTTTAGTTGTTTTATATATATATTTAATATTTGTTATTTGTACTTATTTCTGTCCATCTGGTACTTTGCCACATATTTTATTACCTTGACTAACATTTGTTTTGAACCAAATAAAAGAAACTATTCAGAAACAGAGCAATTACAGAACATCGAACATTTATGTAAGTAGCTCTTAATGCTCAGTTCACTACTCATTCGTATTACAAAAGAACAAGAAACATAATAAAAAGAAACACGTACTCATTCAAATGCTCATGAACAAACAAACTAATGAGAACAAATTTGCAATCATTTACTCAGACGTCCTCTTAAAAATGGGAATATGACAAATATGCACTCGTTTTCTTTTTTCAAGGAGATTTTAAAATGGTTTTTATTTTCAAAAATGCATTATGTTTCAACAGTAAACAGTCGCTGAGTTTAAAGGTGACAGTGTTGTTTTTATTTTAAATAGTTTTTAACAGGTAGGAAGTAAAAATGGCCATTCCAGATTTACATTAACAGTCCAGATATGAGCTAGCATGAAATGTTTTTATTTCTCTTTTCAGAGCCAGATATGTAAAGTCTACATGTGTCCTGCTCTGGGTATGTATGTGTTCATTCTTAATGATATTCACAATTTCATTGTATTGCTTTTATTACATTATAGTGATGTAGTGGCAGGTGTGGTTTGTGGCTCAGGGTTGGCAGTTGTGCCAGCCTGCCTGCCCTGGCACTGCCCTGGCACTGCCCTGGCACTGCCCCTGGACCCACTGCACTACCCCTCCCCTGCAACGGAGCCACAAACCACACCTGCCACCAGAAGTGTGCAGTAACTGTCTGAGTGATGGACAATGTTTTTATTCTTTATATGCTAACCACAGGTCCTCTCCACAACATGAAGAAGATTAGAATATCTCTGGAATCTTGAAATTTTCAAAAGTAGTGGATTTGATTACACAAAGGTTTGAGCTTCAGAATATGAAAATACTGCACTTAGATATGCTCATTGTTTTTATACCAAAAATCAAATAGCAAATATTAAAAGCTTCACTTGTGACTGTTGAATACGGTGACACCCAAACTCACAGCAACAAGCCTTAGACTACTAGGTTTTGTGTTCATTATCAAAATGAGACATTAGACATTATGTTTGGAAAAATACCCAGTTTATTCTAATCACCTAGATCAAATATCATTTTTTCCCTGTTTTTCCTCAGCAATGTGCGGCCATATTAAATGTATTAATGTATCTGCTGTGAAATGAATGTCTGTTTCCAGCTGGTCAGGTTTTGTCAGTGGGAGGGGTTGTCCACAAAAATAATGCATAAACTTTACAGTGATGAGGATTCATCATTTGATTCATTATTCTGAAGAAAAATATTACTTTAGAAATCTTGTGATGATCTGGTGATTTAAATATCAACTTTGTTGTGGTGGTGAAACTGAAATGTTTGCATTGTTATGTGCTTTTGATGTTAAATATATAAAGGCTAAAAGACTTCCATATTAATTGTTGTAATAAGCTAATTAATGTAAATCAACTGCGTCTAGAATTTGTCCATTTTAGTTTAAAAGTAAAAGACCTATTTTCTTAAAATATACTTTCCTGTTGAGATTTATGATACAGAATGACTCCACATATGATTGTTTGCTTATATTGTTTCTGTACCATTACTAGTTTATTAAGTTAACCAGTGGGCTCAGTTATGTTTTAATCTGAGATATTTTATGCAAAATAAATGATATAGTTTATATCATATTAATTCACTTTGGAAACAAATGCTGTCACGTCCAGCTGTGCACATCATTGAGCCAATAATAAATAAATCAGTTGATAAATTCAGCATGTGTTTGAAGCTTCATTTGAAATGTACATGATTTCTGAAAATCATCAGTAGTGCTCAAATGAAACTTACATGCATGAATCAGGAAGAATCATAAGAAATACATAAAATATGATATTGAAATGTATTTGTGCATAGTTTAGTATGTTTATGGTGTTGTATTCTTTCACGTTACTGACATTTTTGGTGTAAAAAGTAAAGGATTTAAAAAAAAAACCCAGTGACTAAAATTTAAAAAAAGAAGTCCTTCAATTTTAGGGACAGGCAAAAACTGAGCTGGGTGCAGCACCACCTTAGGCTTAAGCTGAGGCAATGCAAAGAGTCCTACAGGAGGAAGCTGGAGGTCAAACTCCAGCAGAACAGCACAAGGAATGTGTGGAGAAATTTAAGAAAATGACTGTGGCAGCTGAGTCAGGGTGTGGCGTCGGGGGAGGCCGGCCAGCACACCGGGCTGGCGTGAGTCAATTAGGCCTCCCCTATTTGATGAGGACGCCGAGACCTGACCAGGGGAAGGGAAGAACAAAAGAGTGAAAGACGGAGAGTGGAAAGTGGCAGCTGGCGAGCCGTGCAGCAGCCGACAAGTCGCGGGGGCTGAGCCGGAGGTCCAACGGCTGGAAAGGCGGCGAAAGCGGGGCCGGAAACCCGGGAGCTGGGATAGCTACGGGAGCCGAGGCTGGAACCGCAGCAGCTGGGATAGCTGCGGAAGCCGAGCGGGAGATCCGGCGGCT